>BPLS01015669.1:0-13301 GCA_019656275.1 Rhododendron kiyosumense | reverse complement strand
AACTATGCCTCAGAGGCTTTCATTGAAACCGAAAAACAGCCCAAAGGCTGAAACAGAAACCAAGTCCGGAGCCCTAAGTTGGGTAGAAACCTCAATAGATGGGGTATCCATTGGGACTGGATAGAAATCTCTGAAATACAGTAGACCAAACCCTTAGCGGGCAACGGGCGGTCCGCACAGGGACCAACAAACAACACCAAATCAGTACACAACCTGTTAACACACTTAAAATTGAAAAAGCAGTTAAAGGCTCGAGGGCCACTGGAGCACCGCCGTTTACCAGCTACAAATCTCGCCAACGGAACCCAGAGGATTCCGAGGGCGGCAATAGGCGCAGATTTATAGCAACGCGAGGAGGAGCGAGGGGGCTTACGGATAACAGGTTGGTGACTGGCCGGAGATGAGAGGCGATCCAAGGCGGTAGCGGAGAGGGTAACTGACGGAGGAAGAGGGAAACGGCGGCGTGACGGGGATCGGTGACAGGGCTGGGCGAGGCGGTGCAGCAATGGACGACGACGGGGCTGGGCGAGGCGGAGATAGTGCAGCAAGTGGAGAGAGGCGGAGAGCTGGCGGAGCCGGTGGCGAACGGATCTGGGGGAGGTGATGACGGTGTCGGAGGGTGAGGTGATAGTAGTGATTCGGCAGCATCAGGTGGAGGCAGTAGAGGCGGCGGCGGGACTGGGTTAGGTGGGTTCAATGGTGGAAAAACAGAGCTCAAAACAAGAGGAGAAGAGAGGAAAACCTAAAAAATAGGAGGAGAACCCTCACTGAGAGGGGGGGAGACTCACAGATCTCAGCTCCCCCCCCTCTCTTGCCGCCCCTGAAACCCTAAGCAAGAGAGGTTCTAGAGAGAGAAGAGACCGAGAGGAAAAAAGGGGGACAACCTTCACCTAATTAGTGTTGGAAAAAATGGATTTTAACTGAAGAGAATTTGGTGGGACCCACACTGCACGAGGTGGGCCCAAGTAGGTTTTAAATACTCCTTGCTAAGGAGTTTAAACCGGTGAAAAAATGAACAAATTCCATTGAGAGATGAATGAGAAATTGTCTCTCAAAGTGAGTTTCGGACCAACAACAATGCACGGTTGGATGGTCAAAGCTGAGTTGATTACCCAGAGTTATTACCCATGATTGCGTATTCAATTTTTGGGAATAATAACTGCATCAGTTTTATTCCAGAATTGAATAGCGGAATCAATTCCCCGATTGAGAGGCTTCTCCATCATTGCAGCATTCATGGCAGAGGCTCCTCCTTCAGCTATAAAAGGAGACCTTTTCCTTTGGTTTCAACACACCAAAAAAAACCACACCGAAAATCCAAGGCTCTTCAACTTTTACAATATCGTTCTTCCTTTGAGAGAGAGAGAGAGTACGAACACAAGTTCGTTCCACGGGCAGTATACGGCAGTGCTCCGGCGGTTGAGTAGTAACTGAGTCAACCCTAGAAGACGAACACCGACACAACCTCCAGCACCGGTGAGGCGATGAATTTGTCTTAAGGGCACAGTTGTACAAAACGGGTCTCGGTTTGCAAATTTTTGATCCTTTATGGTTCATGTTCTATTTACTGTAATTTTATGTTCAAATTGTATAGCCCTAGATTTGTAATTTCTAGAAATTAGTGAATTTCATTATTATTTTCCGCATTATTTTCCTACAATTAGTACAAGAGTCAAGTGCGAGTCATCTCTAGAATCACCCAATTCTGTCTAATCGTCCTCCCAAAGTGCAAGAGCAGTGCCCTATTCATAGGCACGCACGACCTCTCTTTCTGTGCTAAGAGGACTTATAAATTTCGGACACATTTCACAAAAGTCGTGCGCGAACATTCTTTCCGGACTGTAAGACCGCAATCCCCGCGACACCAGCGGTCATCTCTCGGTTGCTACTCTGCGCGGCCTAGCAGTATGGGCATTTCGCTCTCGGGCCGAGTAGGTAGTTCTTAGTCCATTTGATTTTTAATCATTGTTTGACAAGTCAATTCAATTCAAGCACCACGTCTCGTGCCGCGTGTTATCTTATTTGTTGTGCCACGTCACTTTTTATCATCTACATACCCAATGCTCTGCCCTTGTGAGTCCTTTGCAAGAATGTTTCTAGGGTCGTCCCCGAGTTTTTAAGGCCTGAAGCAAGGTCGTATTGCATTACGAATTCAATACACAAATATGATTCCATTGATTTAGAATTGACATTCTGAAGTACTTACCACCAAAAAATATTGCCAACTAGCCCAACTTGTACTCTTGTGAGTCAACTTATTAGCCCAACTTGTAGCCAATGCTCTGCCCTTGTGAGTCAAAACGAGGTAGTATAATAGGTGCCCTCTGCTATATAAGAAAAGACGAAAATAATGAATTAATTTTGAAGTAATTGTGACATTGTTTTGCAAATTTAATACACAAATTATGATTCCATTAATTTAGAATTGATTGGTGCATAATATACCCCCCATTAACCAGCCGATTTTGTCTTAATTTATTTTTTAAGTGCATAAATTAAGAATTGATTGGTACAAATTATGATTCCATTAATTTAGAATTTATTGGTACATAATTTATTTTTGTAAGTGCATTTCTTCGGCAATCGTTCATATATATTTTTTGAACTTTTAATAATATCGTGTTTCTTTTATGGGATTATTCTTTTTTTTTTTGAACTTTTCATTTTTCAAAATTTTTGTCCACTTTTACCAATTAACTCTTTAACTTTTCAAAAGAGGAAAATGATAATTGTACAAATTTTTACCAGTTAACTTTTTAAAATGGACACTTATTAAGAGACATTTCAAAGTAAAATATTGGACTCTCATTTGGGGACGAAGGGAGTCCGTGCCATGTGCTATAACTAGCTACTCAATTTGTCTAAAGTACTCTTTTTTTTTGTGGCAATTTTGGATCTTTTGATAAACTTTTTTTTTATTATCATGTGTTTTATGAGATTATACTGTATCTAATATAGCAGAAATGTAAAAATTTTGAATAAAAAAAAGGACAAAATTAGGGCATTGATTAAGAAGCTAAGAAATGTTGAACGTGTGAGTTAATCTTTGGTTGGAGAGAGGCTAATGGGTGCGCTCATAATCTAGTAAGGTTGGGTGATTTTCAGTTTGATCGAGGAGAGCAAGTGTTTGATCAAGCCCCATCAACAGTGACAACGGCTTTGCGCAATGACCGCGAAGGTCTTGGAGTTTTATTGAGCGACTGCGTCTAAAAGTTTTTGTTTCTTAGGGCCTAGGCCTATGACTAGGCCCTCTTATGTAACAAAAAAAGAAGAAGCTAAGAAACACTTTTTTGCAACTCTGGAGGACAAAATCTATTAAGATTCAAACCAAGCCACAACTAGTATTGTATCGGCCTAATATCTTTATGACCAAATCCAAATGACTCTATGAAGAACGTAAGCCAGATGACGGTACAGGAAGACCAAGTATATATCCACAGTCCACTCATGACCAAGTATACACGGCTCTTCAAGTTGGTACGTCCGGATTTTAGCTAAAATCCAGACCGTGCTCTCAGTTGTTGGATGGTGTTTTCAATGGTCCGGATCTGCGGACGCTTTCTTACCGGTAAGTTCTTACCGGTAAGAAAGCGTCCGCAGATCCGGACCATTGAAAACACAATCCAACGGCTGAGAGCAAAAGCCCGAACCTAAACAAATTCTAGACGTCCTGATTTGAACCAGACTGACCAAGTATATATCCAAATGACTTTATGAGAATGACATATCTCATAAATTGAGAAATAAGTATTTAAAAAATAATAATCTTAGCGGAATTATACCTAATGGAGCCCCCCTAATGTTAGAAAAAAATTTGTGGGCCCGAGGCAACCTCCATACTCACGTTGCCTCAGAGATGGGCATGCTGGATGTTTTTAGGAAGCTAGGTAGGTTGAATTTCTTCCGGGGCAGATCGAGGGAGGGGCACGTGGGGCCATGTGTTCCCACTCATTTTCATCAATTTTGTACATATAATTTTTTTTGATTCACCTTGTAAATGATCTCAATTGTTATTTTTAGAGATTAATGTTTTATTCTACAAACACACCTTTAAAACAAATTGGGCCAGAACTGTTAGATGCACATAGATCTACATGCATTTATTGGTTCCGGACATAATTGTGTACAGATTTGTGGTTTAAAGGTGTGTTCCTAGACTTATTGCATGTAAAAACTCTCTTAGAGTATCTAACAAGCAGCTTTATGTGCTAAAGCAATGAAATCATTTTACAACAATGGAAAAAATAGTATTCCTGCTACTTGAAACTGATATAAAGATCTAGTTAACGGACATTAGAAGTGATCTTGTTTGCTGATAAGATCATCTCATTCAAAGTGATCTTGTTTGCTGCAGTATTCTTCATGAAAGAGATATGTGAAGTATCCCTAAACAAATCCCTGACATGTTTATCTACACATCATGAAAGAGTCTTCTAATCTGGTCCACTGTCGCAGGCAGTAGAGTAACAGGGCATCGTTTGTACGTACCGCAACATCAAGTATACCAAGGATGTGGACAAGGATTTTAAAAACCATGCATATACTGCGCCCAGCATGTTCAATTATGAACTTGAGTTTTAACATCTCGCCCACTCGCAATTGTATTCTTAATCGTCTTAAAACTATCAAGCAAAAATACAGATTCATACTTGATATGTTGAGTAATAGTGGTTTTCTCTTGGGATCCAGTGAAAAAAATGGTGTGCAGCTATGAAGTGTGGGCTACGTATGTGGCCGCTTAAGTTTTACACCATCATATTTGATTAGAAATTTTTCTCCACAATGGGATGGTGTTTTAAGTTTTTGTGGCATATGACTAGTGCAGGCAAATCCAGAATCAAGATGCAAAACGTTTACGACGTAAGAAGATTGAGATGCTAGACGAACTAGCTATTGTGTGTGGCAATGATCAAGCTACTGGTGGATGGGCATGTTCAACAAAGGATCTAAATGCTAACTATCTGAGGGAAACTAGTATTTTGGTGATGATGAGTGTTCACCTGTATCAGATTTCAATGACACTGTGGGGGGGAAGACTTATGTGACATTAGCACAGGCAGTGGAAATGGATTTGCAACTCAACAAGGGAATACTGGTAGCCAAAAACCAACACTAGGCAAGCGCAGCCATGGATCTTCAAAGCCACTGACATGTCACTCAAAGAAACCAAAAGGTGCAGACTGCAGAGCTTGTTGTTGAAACAATGGCTGCTGTAATTTCAAGTGCTTTTCTTCCGTTACATTACACTTTGTATGTTCGGGCTTTATTAATAGTAGTAACTACTACTGGAAATAATTTAATGTCTTTCCAATTCCTGTATTCCTGCATATGGATTGTGCGATCTAATTTCTTTTGGGTTCAGGTTCCTGCGTACTGAATATTTCTTTTTTCAGCACATAAAAATCTGGGAGGACTGCAGAAAGCAACCACTTGTGGTACTGAGGCCAAACGACGATCAACCTGTTAATTCCATTGCATTCTTGACTGCTCCTCATCCCAGATCACATTGTTCTCATGACAGGGGTACATCCTTTCAGAGCATTAATCTATTTCGTTTTAACAAGTTCATTGAGTAGGTTTCCTGACCTTGCTAGTTCAGGTCAATGTTTTGACATATATCTGCCCCTTCTCGAATGTCATGGTAGGTAGTGTACCATTATGAAAGTGCATTCTTGATTTGGATGGAAAGAATTTTGACGGTGCTGCAATTATTAAATTTGACCTAACATATCCCAAGTTTAAGAGTTCTTAATATCTTTCAAATGTTTTTCAACAAGCTTGTTTGTCAGATGTGTTTACTTTGTACACATAATGCTGCAAAGAATGTTGACAGGGTCCAATGAATCAGGAAGTGAAGATATGGACCTTAGCAAGTGAAGAAGGCCGGCTGCTCCCTAGTGATGCTGTAGCATGGCATTTTACTCAGACATTGGACTTGAAGAGTTCATCTGAATCTCGAATTGAAGGGCCATTCCTTAATCAAGTTGTGGTCCAATCCGGACGCAACCTGAATGGATAATATTGCTGAGTTCACTGTAGCCATGCCGGTTTTAAGTTTTATGGGGACTAGCGATTTATTACTTCAGGGCAAACAGAATGTTCAAGTTTATTGTGTCCAGACACAGGCTACCCAGCAGTTGTGGAACAGATTGGGAGCGATGGGAAATAGCAAGGACAAGTGGAATAATCTGGGCCTGTTTGCGCTGCTATGTTGGCAACATGGCACATATGGAAGGCAAGGAATGACTGGATATTCAAGAAGTCTTGGATGGATAAAACGAGAATCAGAACTGCAAAAGTGGTGGAGGAGTTTAATGAGTTTTGTACAGCGACAAAGAAATCATGGGATGAGCAAAGATAGGGAATGGAGGATACGACACAATCGTGGAGTCCACCGATTCAGGGAAGTCTCAAGATCAATATTGATGGTGCTTTCGATGCGGTCAAAGGTAAAGGAGGCGTGGGAATTGTAGTCCAAGATGAGTGGCAGTGTCCAAAGTTTAGAGGCCATTCCTATTCCAAAAGCAAAGTCCGCAGAAGTTGTTGAAGCATTGGGGTTCAGGTTGGCTCCAGTGGTGGCAAACTCTTATGCAGGGATGAATTGGGTTTTGGAAGGAGATGCTCAAAGTATAGTGAGGATGCTGCAAGGGGGGAGTACCAAGTCAAAGGCAGTTTGGAAGCTGTCATCACTGATTTACTTTAGTTAATTGTTTATACTCTTGTTAATTTAATTTTGTTACTCGCGCGTACATGTAATAGGGTGGCCGATGTTGTGGCCAAACATGCACTATCAATTGAACTTCCCATAACCTGGCAAGGAGACCGTTCGAGCTGGACTCAACGCAAAGTTTTGTCAGATGTTTCGTTAATGAGTTCATGGATAAAGTGATCAATTAGCAAAGAAAAACCATTACAACATAAATTAAGTCTTAATCACACTTTATTAGGTCTACATGCAAGAGCAGAAAAAAGCAAACAAACTTGCAACTCTAATTTATATCCGTTTCTTCATCAAGCTCGGGCCATAAGATTTCCATCCCTCTGAATCTCCTGAAAACGATGAAAACCGTTAGCATAAAGCTAGTGTGGGAACTCGAACGACAACTTACATGTTTCCAGGATATACATATGCATATTTAAAATTAAAGCTAAATTGTGGCTCAAAATTAGTAGGGCCCCACAAAAAAAAAAAATTTCTTACAAATATCGGATTGGACTAATTTTTTAAAAGAACTCATAAAAATATTTTAAGAATAACTTGGGTTTAAATCATCTTTGTGGGATCCAAAATAGGCACCACAAAATCATGCCCATTTAAGATTTTTTTTTTCATATTGATTGGGGTTTTTCCGTTAGCAAATTGGTAGTGCAGTTTGAGAGCAAAACTAAGACTGGACGTGGCATCATGGGGTTCCTTGGATTTCTCAGAGTAAATCTTAGCCATTAAATGGACCGCAATGGATGGTAGGAAACTAGATGGGATCTGAACCCACTCAATGATTACTCCATCTATCCCAACTTATTCGCTGCTATGAAAAGTCGTGCAATTTTTAAATTTTAAAAAAAAAATTAAAGAACGACCATCAATAATTTTTTTGAATTGCTTAGCACAAAATTACTTGATGAGTTCTTTTATTTTATGTAAAAAAAAATTAAGTATTACGCACAAAGTATGTAGCTTTTTTATTTCAAAATTGCCTGCTAGGGAGCATAAAAAAAGTGTTTAACATCTCAGTATATCAAAATGGTCATTTTGCATCTCTGACTAATAGCTTTAAACCCTGGATTTGATTTTGCTTATGTTCAACCGTTGGGACTATGGAATTGATTTGCTTTCTTGATGCAATGAATATGTAGCTGATCTTATTTGATATTTGGGCATTTGTATGTGGGATGCCAAGATCATATACAGGTCCTCTGCTTAAGACAATCCAGCAGGAGTTTTTGTTAATTACTAATGCTAGATTGCTTGTAGATACCTCTAGCAGATTATATCAAGATGTTTTGCTGCTGTTTTGCTGCCTTATTATGCAGTTTTCTTCTGCTACTTCGGGCAGGCATGAAGCTGCTAGTACTTCGAAATTGCTATTTTTGAAAAATTAAAAAAAATCAACCGAACAGCATCTCAAAAATTTAGTTTTATAATTACTCCAGAATTTTGAAACGAACAGATTTTTCAGACAAGTTCAAAGCCAAGTTTCTGAAAACATTTCAAAATTTTTTGCCAAAACCAGCAAACGAACATAGCCTGAGTGTTTGCACGGGAATTCATAACAAAAGAAGAGCGGTGAAGGAAGTAGTTAATACGTAAATTATAGAGAATGCCAAGATCACCAACTAATTCAACCATATTGCTTCCTTCACTGCCTATTTTAGTGCCAGTTGATGGAGACCCAAGATTGCTGATGTGATGAATGACGGGATGAGGGGCAGAGGTTGCCAAGGGAAGGTTCTGGTTCTTGCCGCCGTCACGCTCTCACCGCTCGCCGCCTACCTCTCTCCAAAACCTACATATGAAAATGCAAAATGGAAATCGGAATTCAAAAGGGGGTTGTTTAAATGGTTGCCGAAATAATAGGATTTTCAATCGGGGGTTTATACAGTTGCCAAAATACTAGGGATTTTTTAAGAGTGATTATCCTAAAGAGCAAAGTCCACTTTAACCACCTGTGGTTATCGCATATGCAGATACCCCCCTTATGGTTCAAAACTGACCACATAACCTACCTATGATTTTGAAAATGTGCGGATAGACCCCCTGCTGTCATGTTTTTCATTCATATTAACGAACATAACATTAAAAGACCACTATACCCTCATCATGTTACTTGATTCTTCTTTTTTTATTTCTTACCACACCATCCCTTATATCAAAAATTGAATCCAAACTGTTGATATAGTAAATTTTGACGAGTATTACATTTATATCAAAATTCAAGTCAATCAAAAAAAGAAAAGCTCATGGTCGAATCGATTTTGTTATGAAATTAAAATTTCAAATTTGAATTTACTAAAAATTAGATCACTGGATTATTGATGCCTGATTGAGATGATTTTTTTACAGAGATACTCTATTCTTTATTTAATACATTGTGAACGACTCAGATTACATTCTAGAGGCGTGTGAGATACACCTCCGTTAATATAGATGAAAAACATGATGACAGGGGCTCAATCCGCACATTTTCAAAACCACAGGTAGGTTATGTGATCAATTTTAAACCATGAGGGAGGTATCTGCATATGGCGATAACCACATGGGGTGAAAATGGACTTTGCCCTATCCTAGAATTAGGCTAGAGGACTTTTAGAATTATTTATTAGTCCCCAAAATCCTTGTCTGTATATACATATATATTATATATAATAGTCAATGTATTTATATAATAAAGGGCAATTCTGGAATTATTTAAAAGCGAAAATGGAAACATAACTGTTCAAAATGTGGCGAATGAATACATACGTGGTATGAGTAAAGAGGATGGATATTCAAAATGTCGTCTTGGATTCTAAAAAATCAGGGCCGACCCCTGGATTCGGGCTTGTTTGATCAATTGAGTGATTGTTTGAATGATGAGGAAAAGAAAGATCGAGAAAACCAATTCCTTTTAATTTCATTGTCGTTCTATGTGAATTAAATGTAGTAATTTGTCCTTCATTTCTCGGGAATGGGTGGGGTTGTAGTGCACCCGCCGCACTATACCGTGTAGTACGGTTGATCCAACCGTCCATTTCGGTGAGGATGGCTTGAATTTAATCCGAGCTTTTACAAATCTTAGCCGTCCATTGTTCGAATGAAAATTCGAGCCGTCCTTTGCCAAGATGCACGACCAGATTGACCGCACTACACGTGTAGTGCGAAGGATGCACTATAGCACCCCGGGTCCCATTTCTCGTCTTGTCATAAATTCAGAAGACATTGTTTGGTCTTTAACCAACAAATCCTAGATATATATGTTTGCACGACCTGCTTTGGCTAGTTCAGGGTTGCAAGAATATCCCAATAGATAATTTCCCCAAACATGATAAATAACCTGTGCTTAATACAATAAAAATACACTGTATAAATAACTTGTGTTTTTTTTTTTAGGGAGGGAAAGGAGATCATTTAGGCTATGTTCGTTTGCTGGTTGTGGCAAAAAATTTTGAAATGTTTTCAGAAACTTGGCTTTGAACTTGTCTGAAAAATCTTTCGTTTCAAAATTCTGGAGTAATTATAAAACTAAATTTTTGAGATGCTGTTTGGTTGATTTTTTTTAATTTTTCAAAAGTTGTTTTTAATTTTTCAAAAATAGCAATTTCGAAGTACTAGCAGCTTCATGCTTGCCCGAAGTAGCAGAAGAAAACTGCATAATAAGGCAGCAAAACAGCAGCAAAACATCTTGATATAATCTGCTAGAGGTATCTACAAGCAATCTGGCATTAGTAATTAGCAAAAACTCCTGCTGGATTGTCTTAAGCAGAGGACCTATATATGATCTTGGCATCCCACATACAAATGCCCAAATATCAAATAAGATCAGCTACATATTCATTGCATAAAGAAAGCAAATCAATTCCATAGTCCCAACGGTTGAACATAAGCAAAATCAGATCCAAGGTTTAAAGCTATTACAACATTACTATAACAGAACCATTCCTAAACA
This sequence comes from Rhododendron kiyosumense, assembly GCA_019656275.1. NCBI lineage: Eukaryota > Viridiplantae > Streptophyta > Magnoliopsida > Ericales > Ericaceae > Rhododendron > Rhododendron kiyosumense. Next base: position 2,655 of record BPLS01015669.1, on the reverse strand, counting down.
CTCCAGCACCAACAAATATTAGTACCATTACATATCCCGAACGAAAGTGACTTGGAAAAACAAATATGATAACCTACTAAATTAGAAATGCCATTACTCCTCCAGGTGAGAAACAAGCAATGTTAATGCACTTATTTGAACCACCACAACCATCCATGTTTGATTGCACATTTAAGAGCAAAGGGACTGATGCTCCACGTACCCTTCCATTCATCATAGGAACTTCTTCCAGGGACTTTTCCAACAAAAACAACACAATAGGAACTTTTTCCAACCATGCCTAGAAAAAAATTATTTTGTCAATATTAATTCTTAACCTTAATAAGGCAGAACTCAAAAAAAAAAAAAAAAAGAGGAGGGCAAGGGGGGTTAATTAAGAGCAAAAAAATAGATATCCAGCATACTAACCTACCAATTGTGTGCATTCCATAATTGAGTCGCAATTTCATCACGCTTATTGGCCATTTGCTGTAAACTGCCACGGGACATGTTTACGGCTTTAATATCTCCACCATCCTCTTCCTCATCGTCATCATCATCCGAATAATCAAAATACAAGTCTCTTTGACGCTGGATTATGATCCAGTTGTGAACAACACAACAAGCTGTCACAATTGAAGGTTGCCTCACTGGCTTGTACGAGGGCATACTTTTAAGTATCGGGAATCGTCTCTTCAATACCCCAAAACATCTTTCAATAACATTTCTCAACGACGAGTGTCTATGAGGGAGTTGTAGACAGGATTGGGACCATTGTGTTGATTCAAATGATACCTTTCGCCAAGATATGGAGCTAGGTGCCTAGGCATGTTGGTGTATCCAGAATCCACCACATAATATTTGTCTAAACGTAAGTAAATTTAGTGAGACATACATGCACATACAATAATCTACTATAACAAAATAACATTCAAGTGTAGTACTTACTGATCGATGGGTGCAGAAAGTTAAGATTAGGATTTGTAACCACAGCTAAGAACACCCGTGAATCATGGGCACTGCCTTCCCAACCAAGATAAACAAATGTGAATTTCATGTCAAATGAACATGCTGCCATCACATTTTGAGTTTTGGTAGCCTTCCTTCCACGATATGCTGTTTCTTGTGTGGTAGGCACCCAAGCTTCGATGTGTGTCCCATCTATGGCACCGATACAGTCCTGATCAAGTTGACATAATTACAAAGGTGTCATGTAGGAATACATGTATTTAACTACTACTGGAATGTATAATTACCTTAAACCAGGGACAGAATCTTTGATCATTGATAATTTCAGGAGGGGTAACATTCAAATCAGGCGGTCGAATTATGAATGGAGCTAACATACAAAGGGCACGCCTCATGTACTTGAAGTGTCGGCATATGGTGTCTGTGGAATGTTGGAAACGATCATTCTATGCCTTCCGCTTTGCCCACAAATGTATAAGAATACGGCCAATGACTCTTCAACAAATAAATGCATATGATCCCAATTAAGGTTGCCTCCAAGTACCAACTCAGCAACCAATGACCTAAACGCTGGGGCATCTACACGCAAGGCATCTTGTATGGTATCTTGATGCCCATTCAATAAATGTGTTACATATTCTTGACCAGTGAAGGGGGCGTTGCGTTGTGGTTGCCTTTCGTCGTCTGAAGACGAAAACATTTCCATTATCATCATGTCATCACCATCACTACTACTACTTCCTCGCTCATATTGGTATTGCCATGATGCACCATGTGATGACGACATACCAGTGGATTCTTTACGAGTACAACCTAAGTTTTGCAACAAAACTGTAGGCTAAAAACAGGACGAAAAAAAATTATCTGATCAATAATCAAAACTGAAACATATTTTCCAAAAAATGAAACTTAAGTATATCATTAGGTGAAAGACTTTTTTATGCAGACTTACAAGAATATTAAATGGTAAATAGAAAAAGGTCCTATCATCTGTCACATATTTCACTACGGTAGCATACATGTATATACTTATGGAAGCAGCATAGTCAATATAATATGTAGTTTCTCTTAATTGGTGACTCATGTGAGCCACTAACTACATCAGGTGAATTCAAAGTCTGTAGTTCAGTTTCTTTGATAATGCACATTTCAATCAAGTTTGGACAATGGACAGAAACTGAAACTGAATACAATGCTAATTATTTGTGTCTGTCAAAATTTTACAAATATGACAGGGGATATCCATTTTCACACAAAAAAGAAGTATTCAACACACAAGTACAAGTAGAGCATTAATAAACAGCTGGAATTCATCAATTCATATGACAAAGAAATGACAAAATCACCATGCTATTGGCATTTTCCTACAACAAGAAAGCGACTAACCTAACCACTACTTTGAACGAAAAGGGACTGACATAGTTTGTGGCATTCTTCTTACTACCTAAAACATAGAAACTGGATAATAGCACAAACAAGAGGCAAACATACAAAGCCTACAACAGACGAAAGCCAACTAAAACCTAAAACAACCACCAACAGAAACTTAAACCTACAACAAACTTCCAACTGGTACACAAGACTTCAACTTCCAACTGCCTAGTCAAGCAACAACCACTACTCAAGGGTTTCGACCCAAAAGCGCCTCATGTCAGGATCTAATTGAACAAATGATTTCCTAAGTTGTAGGTTCTCGGCAAGCCTGTT
>BPLS01015667.1:0-13849 GCA_019656275.1 Rhododendron kiyosumense | reverse complement strand
GAGAGAGAGAGAGAGAAGTCTAGAAAAAGGAGAGAAGAAAAAGAAAAGATTGATCACCCAAACTCAATTTCCGTCCATATCACGTCTCTCTGTTCATGGCCTGTTTCTTCCTAGTTGCTGTCGTTTTTAGGCCTAAGTTTCTTCACAAATGTTGTAGAGGGCGTCGAGAGCTTCGATTTAGACCCAAGAATCACCCAAAACGGTCAAGGATTGATAGAGTTATCGCTGTCCAAAGATCAGTGAAATTCTCGGATTTCTGTTTCCAGACAGCAAACAGGACTTATGAAAACCCCCACTTTTCTCCTAGTTTGAATGGTTTTCGGGCTTCGACTTCTTCACAAAAGTTGTAGGGCTTTTCAAGATCTTCGCGTTAGACACAAGAATTGTCCAAAACGGCAGAGGTTTGGCCAAGTTATTCCTGTCCAAAGTTGCTGCTAGAATACCGATCTTTTGCCGCCAAACGAAAACCCACCGGACTCCACCGAATCGCTTTGTTCGGATTGAAGATAGATTAATCCTTCTCCTATCTCTCTCTAAGTATATTATTGTACTAAGATCTTAGTCTTTATGATTAAAATAAAAAAGAATCGAAATTAGAACCGAATGAACGAAACTCTGTTTTTCCGGAAAAATTCACTGTTCATAAGCGTGGTACTGTTCACGTTTTTTTACTGTTCATACCGGTTGATAAAAATAAAACCTCAATTACAGTTTTCCCCTTTATCTATTGAAGTGAAGTATTTCAGCCCTCATGCATTGTTAACCTATTAAAATTAGCTCTTGAAGTTTATTAAGGTTATTTGTTTTGGCCCAAAAGGTTAATTACTTCTGAAATTTTTATTTGGAAAAACGTTCTTACTTTAGACATCGGGACCACACAAGACTAAGGGCAACGGTCCATTCATAAAAAGTTTATGATTGCATTGCTTGTTATTGTCTTAATTATTATTCTGAGTAATTGTATATTGCTCAAATACTTGATTTGAATGCTAGATTGGACCTTAGAGACATGGGGAGGTATGCGAATAGAATTCACTTAGACGATGTTTGGTAATGGATAAATTGGAAAGTTTTATTTTTAGAATGCCTGCAGGCGAGATTTTGAGATGTGATGAGTTGGATGTGATGATTTGAAACTGGTGATGAATTGAAACTGGCGGGAGTCCAGTGATGAATTGAAACTGGCAAAGTAGGCCCAATGATGATTGTGATGTGGTTCATAAGATAAGCGAACCCTAGTTATGATTCGGGCATGATAAGCTTCCTTTTGTTGTAATGAGAGGGATACACACTGGGTACATAACTTAGGTGCAATCCGCGACAACAAAAGGAAGTGAACTCATGGGACAGGGCATAGCTAGCGGTTCGGGAGGAACGATCCCGCGGAGGAGATCTTAGATTACACGTTAAGATAATGGATAGTAATGAATTGGCTTATGTGAAAGATCTTTGTTTTATTTCTTCATATCATTTTATCCTGTTGCTTGCTAACTGTAAAGTAAGAGGGGCAGTTAGGTTGGATTATTCTACTGAGTGATTTATCACTCACAAATACGTCTGTATCTTGGCAAATCGTTTGCTTCGGCGATCAATTTTGCTAGAGGGTGCAGGATTCAATGGAGAGGATTCAATGACGGTGCAGTTCGACACGAAAAGAATATCAGGAACGAAGATCGAGTTTACTTGGAATCTGTATCAAGCCTAGAGTCGGCTCTTAGGTAAATGTATTTTGAATATGTAAATCTATCTTGAGTTTGTAATAGCTAAACTTTATTTTAGAAAATTATATTTATTTAGCAAATTTTCTTAAGGAAATTAATTTATTTTGCTCCCGAAAAGTCGGGGCGTTACAGTGTCGTTCTAATACTTCTAGATAGAGAAATCCTCTTCATTGAGGTAATTGAACCGACACCACAATCGCCTGATTAAGTTTGGCTTTTTATAAGTTGAAATTTGAAAAGGATAATTACAAACCTTTTTTGGCACACTCGCACACAATCATATTTCGGAAGTTAGCCAAAATCTCAGCCAAACACATTGCCTAACGCTAAGATGTAAACTTTAGCCATCCACGTACTTGTTGGTTCCATAGTATTAATCCAAAAATTGACAAAACGATACAAAAATAGCCACTTGTAAGCTATCTATATCGAGTATCATTTCTAGTAGGGGTGTGCATGGGTTGGGTTTCATCCCGAACCTGAACCCGAACCAATTTTTTTACATCAGGTCGGGTTGGGTCGGACCAAAAACCGAATTATTCTTTATTGATTGGTCGGGTTGGGTAAGAAACGCGCCAGCTCGAACCCTGAACCGAAATCTAATTTTTAACAGAAAGTGAACCCGTACCCAACCGAACCACATGTTCGACCCCGCCTGAGACCCTTCAGGTCGGGTCGGGTCCGTGGGTGGACGAGTTTTTTGCACTTGCCTAATTTCTAGGGATGCAATGAGCTTTATTTATTTATTTTATTTTCCTTCTAATAACCTTAATGACGGGGTCAGCTTGTGCGCGACATCGATTAGTTTCGGGGCTCTAAAGTTAACGACCGAACAAAACTTCCAACGATCCCAAGATTTGAATGTTTGGTCTTTGTTGAATTTGAATACGCAATCTCATAGAGGACAAAGAGTAATTAGTTTTCTCATGTCTACCTCGCCAAACAGGTCACGTAGCATCATCCATGAATTAAACTGGTGGCAGATCAGCTACCCTTGTACCCTTGCTTTCACTGATCATCGCCCATTTTTGTATGCCTCTTATGTAGCCTTTTCTGGGCCACAACACTCTTAAATACTAGTAATCGTGGCTCGATAATTGAGTTTGAGAGAAAGGAAATTGATATTCGCACTCTCTTTTTTGATGCAAACGCTCTACTTTCAATGTGAAATTACTAGTAATTTCATGAATAATGTGGAGTACTTGTATCAAAAAAGGGACCGCGAATATCAATTTCCTTCTTGTCAAAAAAAAATATATATATATCAATTTCCTTGAGAGAATGAAAATGAATGTACAAATTTTTTTTTAAATGTCTTATAGGTTATTTAGCGAGTACGGTTTTCTAATTCTAGAGAGCTTTCTTTAGTTTTAATAACTCGCCGAAAAGGGTGAGAAATTGTAACGACTAATTTTTTTTTTCAACGCTGCTAATCACAGAGACAATCACGCACGGATCGTGCACAGATTTTGTTGTGGGGCCCACCACGGGTCCCACTCAAAAGATTTAAGCCGTTCATTAAACGTAAAACGTTTTTTCAAGTGTCTTCGGTAAAATATCAGCTCAATCCGATACATATAGGTGCTCAATCCAATAATCTAACTTTTCATTCTGATTTTCGGGTAATGAAAAGTTAGATGATTGGATCAAACACCTAAAAATATCGGATAGAGCTGATTTTTTTGAGAGAACCTTTGAAAAAATATTTTATATTTAATGAACAACTCAGATTGTTTGTGTGGGATCTGTGGTGGGCCCCATAACAAAATTTGGGTACAATCTGTGTGCTATTTGTCTGTGTGGACACCGAAAAGGGAGAGAATTTGTACGCTAATTTTAATGAGTCAATTTCAAATAAATTATTTTAAAAATTACCCGCACTTATTACTACCTTCTAAATACGTACAACACGCGCACATTTACGAATGTGGGTCCCGTTTCGTTATATCGTTTAGAAAATGGAGGCAGGATCTTTTGTGCCGAAAACTCAGTACTGTGACTCTGGGGCGAGGAGTTTTCCGGTCGTTGGATTAAAAGCATAAAAAAAAATACACACAATCCAACGGCCGAAAAATCCCTCGGCACAGAGGCACATAAATTTTTGGGACAGAGAAGGTCAGACCCCTATAAAACGTGGGCAGTCATAAATTCCGGACGATAGTGCTAATTTTTAATACTAGGCTAGTTGTATTCTTGTAAACTTATAAATCTAAAACTTATTTTGGTATTTTTTATTTTTTGAAACTTTTTATTTAGCTTTTCGCCATAATTTTTGGTATTAATCGTTTGTCTCAACCAGGCGAATTAGAAAAGTATAAAAATATGAATGTTTGTTGAATTAAAAAATTCAAATAAGACGACACTTTAAACAAATAAGATATGTTTGATGCTACTTTTTTCGTCTTAAGCGAACTGTTTTTTGCTTTTAGTCATAATTTTATACTTTTAAACTGCTCTCGTTAAGACGGATGATTAATCCAAAAAATATCAGACAAATCTAACAAAAATTAACAAATAAAACAAAAAACAAATAAAACACACAAAAACGAAACGAAGAAATACGTTAAGTTGACTTTGAACCCACTTAACTCACCGAAAATGGAGATATAAATTAGGAGGACAGTACTTTGGATAGAAGGAATGCTGTAAGTAAATACACGTAGAGTAGAGTAGTGTCAAATATATAGATTGTGAATAAAGGGTGCTTCAAAAGATTTTTCTCTACGTGGCTAATCTTTAGACATTAAAAAATATGGGGATCGAGCTAGGTAGCGCATTATGAGGTCAAACAATGTACTCCACGTAGTACTGTTGGAAATTCAATTATGAATTTATTGCCGCTGTTAGTTTTCTTCTACTGAAGGGGTGTTCCATTAAGCCTTCTTTTTGAAAAAGTTCTTTTTTTTCAATTTTCAAACTCAAATATAATAAAAATGAAAAATAATTTTTTGATTTTTTTTGCACCGTATAAAAGATCTCAATGAAATCTATCAAACAAGATTCATATTGGTAGGAAAATTATTTGCGTAAATACATGATTTTTGAGCTTGAAATTACCTTCCTTTTCTAAAAAATTCTTTTTTTAGAAACCGGACCACCACCTGAATTCATTCCAGTTGTCCACTAGATGTGGCCACCTTATACCTACTGCTAATTTGCTAATGGCCTTGTTTTCTTCCTTCCGGATCGAGCTACCATATTTAGTGTCGGTTAAATTCGCTGCTTTTTTTTGGGTCATATACAGAAGATCTGGAAAGAATTCCAATTGCGGGAGATTCAATTCGCCGAGATGAAGAAGCTTTAATAGCTAGGGAGTTCCCCATCCCTATTGCAAGCAAATTAAGTACGAACAAGACTAATAATAGGACCATCAAATACTAGGAAGTAGTGCGAATACTATATATAGCGTTCAACTTGTTCTATGCACGGGCAAAACTAACATACTCAGACGAGATTAACATACATGATGTGTTAATTGTGGACAGTTTCCATACGATTAATCCGTTCTAGCATTGTGACCGTTTTTTCATTTCCATGCATTGAACGAGTTTTTGATTGCCATCATAAAAAAGTGAAGTATGTGCAAAAATTATTTCTCTTTCTCTATTCGAGACAAATCAATAATTCATAATAAATTAGGTGCCAAAATTAACAAATGAGAAAAAAATTGAATAAGGAAAAGCTTGAAAGAAACCTACAAACTGCCGCAGAAAATCCTGAGCAAACAGCCCCATCAGAAAGTTATAAAAAGAAAAACAGGCCCAACAAAGCTTCTCAAGGGCTAAACATGGAAGTGATGTAAATCAAGACCTCCTACGTTCAAAACTTTGCAGCCTCTTAGGGTCAGGTTGAAAGAGATATATCTCTTGTGAATTTCTTAATCCCGGTGTAGATGGTTTGCTTTTAATTAGACTGGAGATGAAAATAATCAAGATGCAAACTCCATTGTACCAAAAAAAAAAAAGTTTAAGAAGGTAAAAGCTCTTCAAAATGCAGAATGCAAACTTTAATGCCGAAAAAGTGGTACCCGCAAGCAAATTGCCAAATTTCCTCGCATCAATCGTCCTAAAAATGCAACTTTTTCAAGGAAAGGGCACAGAACCCTTTTACATTTTTTCACAAAATATACGTCCACAGTTCAACGGTCATCACTTCTCTCACCGCTCTCAATCTCAAAAAACTCTTCCCTGGAAGAGTTAGAAGAGTTTTCACAAGTATTTTTAGAAATATCCAAGAAAAAAGTCCAAAAAGTCAACTTTTGAGATTCTTAGATATTATCCAAGTAAAAATTTATGACTTTTACGTACGTAGGGCTGCCGGACTTGAACAACGCATGCCCGTAAACATAAGTAATTTAAAAGATGGGGCATTTGTCAATGGCTTTGCAGAAATTAATATATGGAAAATGACGGTCAAGGATGTGTTTTGATAATTAATACCTGTTAATAATATTAATCATTAAAACACGTCCTGAGCCATCATTTTCCCATTAATTAATATATGTCTATTAGCATTGCCTAACACTAAGATAACTTTAGCCATCATCGCACTTGTTGGGTCCCCACAGTATAATGGTCCAAAAATTGCCAAAACGATACAAAAATAGCCCACTCGTAACCTAGCTTTCTATATGGCGTATCATTTCTAGTGATGCAATGAGCTTGATTTTTTTCCCTTCTGATAATCGAATGACGGGGACAGCTTGTGCACGACGTCTACCAAACCAAACAATAATTAGTTTTCTCATGTCTACCTGATCAAACAGGTCGCGCGATCGCGTGATGCTAATGCCTTCAACTTGATTGCAATTTAACATAGGTGGAATTAATTAAACTGTTGGCACATCAACTACCCTTGTGCCCTTGCTTTCACTGATTATCACAATTTTTGTTATGCCGCTTTTGTAGCGTTTTCTGGGCTGCAACACTCTTAAATACTAGTAATTGTGGCTCGATAATTGAGTTTGAAGAAGGGAATTGATATTCGCGCTCTCTTTTTTGATGCAGGCGCTCCACTTTTAACATGAAGTTATATAACTTCATGAACAAATGGAACGTCTGCATCAAAAAAGGGACCGCGAATATCAATTTCCTTGAGAGAATGAGAATGAATGTACATTTTTTTTTTATAAATGTCTTATAGGTTATTTAGCGAGTGCGATTTTCTAATTCTAGAGAGTTTTCTTTTAGTTTTAATAACTCGCCGAAAAGGGAGAGAAATTTGAAACGACTAATTTTTTTTTTCAATGCTGCTAACCACGGAGACAATCACGCACGGATCGTACACAGATTTTGTTGTGGGGCTCACAACGGGTCCCACACAAACGATCCGAGACGTTCATTAAACGTTAAATGTTTTTTCAAGTGTCTTCGGTAAAAAATCAGCTCAATCCTATATCTATAGGTGCTCGATCCAATCATCTAACTTTTTATTCTGATTTTTGGATAATAAAAAGTTAGATGATTGGATCAAACACCTAAAAATATCGGATAGAGCTGCTTTTTTTCGCAAGGACCGTTTGAAAAAATGTTTTACCTTTAATGAACGATTCAGATGGTTTGTGTGGAACCCATGGTAAGCCCTACAACAAAATTTGGGCACAATTTGTGCGCTATTTGTCTATGTGGACACCAAAAAGGGTGACAATTTGTACGCTAATTTAATGAGTCAATTTCAAATAAATTATTTTTAAAAAAAATTAACCGCGCTTATTAACTACTCCCTCCTTCCCAATTTAATTGCAATAAGTCTAGGTACACTACATCCAAGATCCAACCACTATACCATCCACTACATTTTTTGTAGGGCCCACCCTGGGTCCCAAAAAAATGCAAAAAAATATTCATAAATTTTAAAATAATATATTACGGGGCCCTATAAAAAATTAGCTCCAACAAATATCGGTAAATATTATTTCTTGATTCATAGGGGTGAAACTGTGCAGTTAAATAGTTTCGTCCCTACAAATCAAGAAATAATACTTACTGATATCCGTTGGAGCTGATTTTTTACAATGCCCCATAAAATATTATTCTAAAATTTTTGGACATCTTTTTGTATTTTTTTGGGAGCCGGGATGAACCCAACAAAAAATGTAGTTGATGGATGGTAGTATATGTAGCATCTCTCATTTAATTGTCACTTTTAGGAGTTCGCGCCACTTTTCAATTGATTATATCTTGTAATTTATAATATTTTAGGTGATTTTGAAAACATTGTATAGAATAAATCGAGATCAATCAAACAAGATCCATATTGGATATAAAATTTATTACCCATTTAAATATATAACTAGTTTTTTTATCCGGTTAGAATAGAACTGAGACAAGTAAATTGGAACGAAGGGAGTACCTTCTAAATATGTACAACACGCACACATTTACAAATGTGGGTCCACTTCATTATATCGTTTATAAAAAGGGGGCGGGATCCTCTGTGCCGAAAATGCAGCCCTGTGGCTCCGGGCTGAGAAGTTTTCCGATCATTGGATTAAAAGCATAAAAAAAACACACACACACGCACACACACACAATCCAACGGCCGGAAAATCCCTCGGCACAGAGGCACATAAATTTTCGGGATAGAGGAGGTCGGACCCCTATAAAACGTGGGCAGTCGTAAATTCCACATGATAGTGCTGAATTTTTAATTCTAGGCTACATTCTTGTAAACTTATAAGTCTAAAACTTATTTCGGTATTTTTTATTTTTTGAAACTTTTTATTTAGCTTTTCGCCATAATTTTTGGTATTCATCGTTTGTCTCGACGAGACGAATTAGAAAAGTATAAAAATACGGACGTTTGTTGAAAAAATTTAAATTAGACGACACTTTAGACAAATAAGATCTGTTTGATACTACTTTTTTCTTCTTAAGCAAACTGTTTTTTTGCTTTCGGTCATAAATTTATACTTTTAAACTGCTCCTGTCAAAACGGATGATTAATCCAAAAAATATCAGACAAATCTAACAAAAATTCAGTAAAAACAAATAAAACACGTAAAACGAAGAAATAAGTAAATTAAGTTGACTTTGAACCCACCGATCAACTCACCGAAAAGGGAGATACAAATTAGAAGGACAGTGCTTTGGATAGAATGCATGAATGCTGTAATTAAATTCATATATGTAGAGTATATAGTGTCGACACCAATATATAGATTGTGAATAAAGTGTGCTTCAAACAGATTTTTCTGTACGTGGCTAATCTTTAGACATTACTAAAAAGTACATACGTGGATCGAGCTAGCTAGCGCATTAATATGTGGTCAAACAATGTACGTACGTAGTAGTATTGTTGGAAATTCAGTTATGAATTTATTGCCGCTGTTAATTAGTTTTCTTCTACTGAATTCATTGCAGTTGTCCACTAGATGATGTGGCCACCTTAATTATACCTACTGCTAATTGCTAATGGCCTTGTTTTCTTCCTTCCGGGTCGAGCTACCATATTTTGAGTTGGATAAATTCGTTGTTTTTTTTGGGGTCATATAGAGAAGATCTGGAAAGAATCCCAGTTGCGGGAGATTCAATTCACCGAGATGAAGAAGCTTTAATAGCTAGGGAGTTCCCTATCAGTATTGCAAGCAAATTAAGTACGAACGAGACTAATAGTAGGACCATCAAATACTAGGAAGTAGTAGTGCATACTATATAGCGTTTAATTTGTTCTATGCACGGGCAAAACTAACATGCTTAGGCGAGATTAACATACATGATGTGTTAATCATGGACATTTTCCATACGATTAACCGGTTTTAATGTTGTGCCCGTTTTTTTTTTTTATTTCCATGCATTGAACGGGCACAACGCTAAAACAGGCTAATCGTATGGAGAATGTCCACAATTAACATATCATGTATGCTAATCTCGCCTAAGCATGCTAGTTTTGTCCGTGCATAGAACAGGTAGAACGCTAGTCTGAAGATATGTCAATGTACACCGAGGGTGGTGCCGATGGTCCGGAGTAATGAAATCTCATGCTCTCGGGTGAACCTTGGCGGTAGAAAACATATGGCTGAGCCAAAACCTCTGCTCTCAATCCGAAAATCGTGCAGAGCTCACCTCCTTTGACCCAAAAAAAAAAAACCCTCCTTTTTAAGTAACATGAGCTGGCTAGCTAGAAGCCTAGGCAGGGGCATCAGGGCATATCTTCGTAAAATAGCGAATCAAACACATATTCGTGTTTTGAATGGATGGTTTTTGCAGTCCCTCTCCCTCTCCCTCTCCCTCTTTTGAATCTACCGTGATTATGTTGGTTTAGGAGACCACGACGGAAGTCAAGTCTTACGTGCGCAACATAAATTGTATGTGTACAAGTTATAATTAATTTAATCGCTCATCACTTCGTTTAGAGAACTGCTACCGGTACAGACAAACTTGCACAGCAGCCACGCACAGTAGGGTGAATCTGAAGCAAAATTAGTTGTTTTGTAAACGCCTTTACCGACATTCGGTTGAGCTAATTTTTTATAGGGACCCTAAACTAATCATTTTCAACAAAATGAGCGGTTTCAATCATCTTTGTTGAACTCGAGACGGGCGCAATACCCTGCTGTGCGCGGCTGCTGGACATGTTCATCTGTACTGTTATTCTTTCGGCTTCTTTTATTGTTCGGCACCAAGCAGACGTGCATTAGAGGAGATTAATGTCCGCTGTACACAACATCAATGATAAGAGTCCCCAAAATGTCTTCCCTAATTAGATTTTACAATGGGGAATGTTGAGTACAAAGAAAATTTATCCTAAAAATATTCCGAAAGTAACAATCAATGGTTGAGATTCACTTTGATGTATGTGACATAATCATCAAAGTGATTCTCAACCATTGATTGTTGTTTTCGGAGTACTTTCGAGGTAAATTTTCTTTGTACATAGAATTTTTGTTTTACAATCTCAAAGTCAATTTTAGTACACGGGTATGTTTGGTTGGATGGAATCAAGGTTGGAATGGAATAGTCATTCCAATGATTTACTTATTCCAATGTTTGGTTTACTATTGAATAATGAAATGATGATTTCAAATGGAATCACTATTCACCTTAGTAAAAGAATTGTCATTCCATCCAAAAAACTAAGGAATTGTTATTCCATTTCTTTGTCACACCAAAATTACTAGTGCCACTCCAACATTCACTATTGCCACTCCAAAAAAATTACTATTGCTATTCCAAAAATTACTATTACCACTCCAAAAATTGCTATTGCCACACTATTCCATTGGAGATGAAAATGACTATTTCTAAGCACAACCAAACATGAGAATGAAAATGATTATTCCATTTTCAATTCCTCAAATTCTATTCCATTCTTAATTCAATTCCTATTCACATTCCATTCTATCCAACCAAACGCACCCTAAGATGACGTGCAATATAGGTACATGACCCATAATTGTGAAAATTTTATGTTTATTTCAAAATCAATTGGCAATGAACGGAGATGTTATAAATGTCATTAAGGTGGGATAACTACTCTAACGATAATCATGTCAATCGTTGCCTTCGCATTAGTTCACTTAATTTGTTTGTTAACTAGTACTTGTCCGTACCTATAACACTACGCACCTCGGTAATGTCATAGGCACGGGCATTTTGTAATATATTTCTGTTTTTTTATGCCAACACCAGAAGCCAATCAGTGGGTAAAAAGAACCGATAACATTTTTGTAAGAGTGTGCTTTTTCTTAAAAGAGTTGGAGAGCACACATCAGCCATTGGATCAAATGAATCTCAACTCTTCTTTTAATTTGTGTTTGTGTGGTTCCTACACCTTTGTATTTTATTAGGTAGATTAGGTGATATACAACAAGATCGGTCTCATCCCATACCCTTAAAAACTCTCTCTTACACATAGATATCACATACAACTACCTTTTCCCTTCATGCATCCTAAAATCTCTAATTCAGAAAATAAAGGCCTTCTTCTTTTAACATATTTACTTTGTTTTAACTTTGTTTTCCAATTATTATTTTATATATTTTTCCAATCATTATCATATTTATCTAATTATTATTTTCATTTTTGTCTCTATCTCTCTTCACTCATTATCCCTCTTTCCAATCATTACCCTATTTCTCTCTCCACCCACTACCAAAACTAAAATACTCAAAGTTACCTAACGAACAAAATCAAAAACTTTGGCCTTGGATTCTCATAACTGCATTATAAATTCCATTCCAGAAATTGGAGGTGCATTAAAGAGACGGACTAGTAGGTGGCCGTTTGGTGGCATTGCTACTAAAAGCATCCAAAGCGTCTAGTTCAATTGTGTCCAAACTCCACTACAAGAAAAATGAAAATTGGTAACGAAAACGTGGCAACGAAATTTAGTTTCATCACTAAATGAGTATATTTGGCAACGAAAAAATAAATTCATCACTGTTTTGACAACTTTCGTGACGAAATAATTTTGTCACCAATTATACATGTTTAGCTACGAAAAAAATATTTTCTTCACCAAAGGTATCCATTTGGCGACAAAATATATTTTTCATCGCCGAAAGCTTAAAAAGGTGACGAAATTATTTTTCATCGCCAAAGATAATCATTTGGTGACAAAAAATATATTTCGTCGCCAAATGAGAGTAATGTAGTGACGAAATATTTTTTTCGTCACCAAATGCTTAACTTTGGTGACGAAAATATTTTTCGTCACCATTTTAACGCTTTTAGCAACAAAAAATATATTTCGTCGTCAAATGGGTACCTTTCGTTACGAAATTTATGAATTGCGCTTTGTCACTAAATGTATTTCAGACATAACTCTTTACTAAAATCCCCGATTGAGATAATTCAAATTGGGTTTGAACAATAACTCAATTGTCTACAACTTTCAGGTTTATCAAAATTGCTAATTTTAATGTTTAAAGGTTCAAAATTACATTCAAAATATATTTTCATGTTAAACATATGTGTTATATATTAGATATTTCAATTATTTACTTAAAAGTGTGTAGTGCGGTTGGTCGGAACTTGCATGAAAAACTTATGGGTCTCGGGTTCGAAACCTAGTAGGAGCAAGAAAGTAGGATTTCTTTTCGCATATGAAAACATCTTTTGCAACGAAAAATTTCGTCACCGATTTCTTAAAGGAATAATTGATGAAAAAAAATTTCGTCGTCAAAAGCATAATAAGCGAGGAAAAAAATTTCATCACCAATTATTCACTTTTTGGTGACAAAATGTTTCGTCATCAAAAGACACTATAGGTGACGAAAAATAGATTTCATCACCAGGTAAGAATTCTCGACAACCTTTAGTCGACAAATTTTTTTTCATCACCTATAATATTTGTGATGAAAAACATACAATTTATGATGATTTTCATTCGTCACTCAATTAAAATTTTCTTGTAGTGCTCGTCCAGACATCAGATTATGTTAAAAAACAAACAAACCATGCAACATGTACAAACCTGAATATTCACATTCAATAGAAGTTAACTCATTTCAGCGGACAGTTGAGAAGGTATACACATTCAATTGTAGCTTTCGCAATTGTAGCTTTCGAAATTGTACGATCATTAACAGATCGAGGTACTCAAATTCAATATTGCTCCATATATGGTCCATGGCAGCCTGGCAGGGGCCGCAAAAACATTGAATCACCTCGTTTGGTTTACATTTTTAAAAATTATCTTTGATGTAATAAACAATAATTAGTGAAGAGATAAAGAGAAAAATGTATTAAGAAACATATAAAAAGAAAAAAGCGATGAGTTGAGTCGAATTGAATTGTGAACCAAACGAGATGAATGGTTGATGAAGTATCTATATTTGTGCAGCATTTATATGTTGTGCTTCCAATTTCTTGGATACATATTACACGTGTCGTCAAATCATAGGAGGGGTAGGGTAAAGGTGCAGTTACTGTCACCGCTATAACGGGCTCTAACTGAGTTTGGTGGTGGTTGGGGATATCATGACATGGCATTCATGACTAACAGTGGCAGGTGTCAAAACTTCTCCAGTGCAATTGGAACCTACATTTTATACCCGGCCAGCAAAATATTATAAACAAGTGCCACCATCTTTGTTCTCTCTCTCTCTCAGTTTGCATTGTTGGAATAAAAGGGTCCAGAGAGAGAGAGAGAGAGGGGTAGGTAGGTATGGCTTCTAAGCCAGGAG
>BPLS01015661.1:0-21238 GCA_019656275.1 Rhododendron kiyosumense | reverse complement strand
TATAGAGGGAAAAGAGGAAGAAACTTCGCGCGGGAAAGTGAGAGCAGCGGTGAACTTTGCGCGGGAGATGACAAATCGAGGGGAGGAGAGAGGGAAAAGAGGAAGAAATCAACAGAGCGAGGCTGAAATACCTCACTTGGATGAGCGAGGCACTATAGCACCACACCATTTCACCCACGGTGAAGCGAGTTTGCTGGATTTCCTCTTTCTGTGCTTTGGCTAGCTATTTAAGCTAAATATTTCAATTGCCTAGGCAGTTGGAGATGCTCTAATAGACAATAGAGTGATAGACTAGTGTTTGAAAGTTTAATAAAAAAAAAAAGTAGATTTTGAATTTTATTTTGACCATTTAGCCCTTATGTAGCATTTGCTATTTACAGTTACTACCTTTCTTGTTGTAACATCTAAATTAGCACTTATAGAACTGTACAAGTCAATCTTAGGGATGCCTGTTTTAGGAAACAAACAAGCAATGAAATTGCGGAGTATCAAGTTAAAAATGGCAGAATACCAAAGTAATCTTCAATATAATAGGTTTCTTGATAAAATACACCAATGGTCTCTCAAGTAGTTAGGTAAAACGTTATTTTTTTATTTTTGGGAAATAGTTTGGTAACACTTTGTATAGGTCCCGAAAGTAAGAATTTGGCGTCACGTTGGTCTTCAAGTTTTGATTATCTGTAACTATCTCTCTCAAATAGGTGTTTTTATCGGGCTTGTCCCTTTGGGTGAATGGGTTTTGCCCTTTTGGTATTTCATACAATGTTTCATTGGATACTTGATGTACCCTGATCGAATTTAATAAAATATATTTCTTTGCAATTAGGAAAAAAAAAGTTTCCATTATCTATATCGTGCTCATGATTTTTTTCCTTTTGTGTTCCCTTGTTGTTTTTTGAAATGGCAAAAAAATTACTGATTACATCGAGGGAGAACACAAAATTATTTTGTGTTCCCTTGTTGTTGGGGACATAGTTATGAAAATTGTAGACTATAGGTGTATTTTACATCGATTTGAGGGCCAATTTGATATTTAGGCTTTGCTAGGGACAAAGAAAATACTCTTAAAGTATACATGAACAGTTCAAATTTACTGTGCAATGAATCTAAGCCGTTCATATACACTTTAAGAATCTTATCTTTGTCCATATTCTTTACAATTAGCATTTCTTCCCTACAATAATATTGAACGTAAGCAATCATCAGGGTCAGCATTGGGCACGCATGAACTCATTAGCCGGCCGCTAGAGCCCGTTTAATTAATACTATCACCCAAAATAAGACCCCAGACCAATGAGGTATAAGCTACACGTGGTAAGTAAATGGCTCCGTTTGATTGGATATAAAATTAATGTTATGGTTTCCAATGTTTGATTGTTAAAAAATTCGGAAACGCATTGGCTCATTGGTAAAACTATTGAAATACTTCAGTCAAATTTTTGACAGTTAGTAATGAATTCTGTATTGTACGTAAGTGCCGTTAGGTTTATATCAATACAACTTCTCATTTTTGTAAAAAAAAAAAAAAAAGTGAAGGGTCTTTTAGTGGAGAATTCTAGGAGCTTCAGGTTGTAGTAATTCATTGGTCCTCACAAAAAAATTTATTTCATCTGTGTGACCTAATGCAGATATACATATCAGAGATAAGCCATAACTATTTTTTCAAAATTTAAATTCAACAAAATTGATCTATCGTCATATCTCTAAACTATTATCCCGTGCAATAATGTTCTTTTTTTCAAATCACTATGCTTCTAGATAAATACTTGTCTCAAATATTCCTACATCACTCACACAGAGAGATGCAAATTAATTAGAAACAGCGGTTGGGATTGTTCGTTCAGTTATAATATTTGAAATTCAAAATTGAAATCCCATCACATCCAATATCCCTTATTTTAGGTTTTTCTCAATTAATCTGCAACTCCAACTTTTTTTGGTCATTCGTTAGTCATAATCTACACTATCCTAGGGGATTAGGGAAAAGGGGATGAAACTTACGGGATCGAACCTTGCTCATGTGCATGTGAGTATGCAAGAGTGGCCAAATGCACTTCACTCCACTTGCCAATTTGCAACTCCAACTTAATTCCTCCAATTTTCTTTAATTAATTCCTCCAATTTTCTTTAATTTCCAAACAAGAGTTAATGTTCAAGGCACCGGATCATAAGTTTTGAAGGCCGGAAGCGAACTTTTTGAATAGATGCTCATCTAATATAGGTCTAATATTTAGGTTTTTTATACCTTTCAGATTAATAACACTTCTCTCCTTTTGTAAAAAAAAACTAGTACGTACGCGATATGTGTCTAAAGGCACTCCAAAAAAAACCAACCCTAAAGTGAACCGATATCTTTCCGGACAATTTCGATATGCGTGAATCCAATTAGTACCGACCACCACAAACAACTCAGTTGAACCAAACAATCTTAAATCCCCAGTTTTTTTTTTTTTTTTGTCTGAAGAGAGAGAGAGAGAGAGAGCAAACTAGTGGAGTTATTCCGGGGATAAGTGAGCAAAGAGAGCGCTGCCCGAACAAACCCGTTTGGGTTTATATGTGATGTGTTGCCGAATATGACTGACTCTCTCTAGAGTGGAAATTCCCCCTTTGAATCTCAACTCTTTCTTTCCTTTTGAAGCAATGACCGGCCATTCTTATATGTTTCCAAAGAAAAACTTCTTCGCGGAATTGAATCGCGACTGTTCAAAATACTTTTGAACGATCCGAATTTTAAGAAAACTTTTTTCCTGAAAAATTTTATTAAAATCTTGACTGTCAAATCAAATTCTTAGTCTTAATCTCCTAGTTCTACCAAATCAATTGCCAACTCAATAAAAAAAAAATTGACTGCCTTTTACACTTCTTTCCAAAAACCAACTCTGGGATCTCCCAACTAGTTAGTTAGCTCCAACCATGCATTTTAATATCAAACCAAGACACCACAAGAGAAGAGAAAATAAGAAAAAATATATTCCGTCTCCCTTGTTTGAATTCCTATAGAAAGCAGAGGGAAAATAGTAGTAACAAAATGTATTCAATTTTCCTCTCCTATTTTGTTCCCATTTACTTTCTCTCTTAATTATTCGCCTGCCCTTTATTTTTTTCTCTCAACAAGTTCCAAAGTGTAATTGAGCACTACTCATGTGCTGGTAAAATATGCACGTCTTCCTTGATTCTTTGTGAAATTAGACCCACATCTTTTGAATTAACTCAATCGGCTTTAATTTCCTTTGCACCTCTTAAATCCGACAGCCAAAAAATTCAATAATTTAACGTATATAATCAAAAATCAATAATAAGCACAATTAATAACTTTTTTTCCCTAATGATAGGAGTAGTTGTTAGTATAGATCAGATTACTCCTGCGAAGCACCAATTATGAACTTGTTTTTGCCAAACGCGTGCACGATAAGATGTTTGTTGTTAGCAGAAGTTAGATTACTACGATGACTAACCTAGATAGTAATTGAATTGAACCCTAAACCTCACACGGTCGCACCCCAAAGGAGCATTACACAACCATTGGGTCAAAGTCCAAGGTTATTATGATATAGAGTACTTATTTACTTAGAGCTCATTCAGCTAAATAAACCATTTAACTTCTCTTTTTGTCCTTATTTAAATTTTATTCACATTTGTTAGTTTTTCGTCGATTTTTTAAGGATTATTATTTTGTCTTGACGAAAAAAATTTAAAAAGTAAAAAAATTACGATCCAAATCTTTCTTTCTTTTTTTAATAAACATGAAAATAAGCCAATTTTTTCATCTTTATTTTAAAAAATTGATTTCGATCGTAATTTTTTACTTTTGTAGATTCCTCTCGTCATAACAAAGCAATATTCCTCAAAAAAATCAACGAAAAACTAACAAATGCGAATAAAATTTGAATAAGGACAAAAAAATAAATCAAAGGGCTTATTTAGCCAAATGAGGCCTTGCTGCTCATTTGCTCATAGCAATCCCACCGAGGAACCATCACAGACTCCCTTGCAAAAAAGAATAGTAACACGAATGTTTTGTGGAAAAAATACATGAAGATTACACTTTCACATAAAGCTTTCTCACGATCTAGTTGCAGGCAATAACATAATTAAGACGCCAAACAAACAAATAGGGAAATATCCAAACGGTACTAATAGTTGGCAGAGAACGTTTTAATCAAGCTACTCAATCTTGGGTCCAGCACTGCTTGCACCACCAAAAGGACCATCCTCATCCATTCTTCCACCCACACTATCAGCAGCTCCCTAATACAATTTGGAAATTATAGGGTTGCAAATTCCGTCCAATTCCTTCATTTTATACTCAAACTCCTCCGTCTCCGCAAGCTGGTTCCCATCCAACCAGTGAATCACCTGCTCAAACGCAGCTTCAATCTTCTTCTTGTCATCCCGATGAATCTTTGCGCAATTCTTCTCATCCTTAACAGTGTTTCTCATGGTATACGCATAATTTTCCAACGCGTTCTTTGCCTCCACTTTCTTCTTGTACTCCTCATCTTCTGACTTGTACTTCTCAGCATCCTGCACCATTTTCTCAATCTCCTCCTTCGACAACGTACCCCTTGTGATGGTGATCTTTTTCTTCTGTCCAGTAGTTTTGTCCTCTCCAGACACATTCAGGATACCATTCACATCAATATCAAAAATGACATTGAAGTTCGGGACACCCCTAGGAGCCGGAGGAATTCCAATAAAGCCGAATTCGCCCAACAAGTTGTGTCTGTGGGTCGAGTTCGTTCCCCTTCATAGACGTTAAACATAATAGAGGTTTGGTTATCATGGGCAGTAATCCAACTCTGCTCTTTCTTTGTCGGAATTTTGGTGTTTTTTGGAATGAAAACTTCCATAAAGTCACCATAAGATTCCAAACCAAGGGAAAGCGGAGTGACATCCAACAACAATACTAAATCCTGAACTTTCTCATTCTTCTCACCGCTCATAATGGCGGCCTGAACCGCAGCACCATAAGCCACAGCCTCATCAGGGTTAATGCTTTTGCAAAGCTCCTTACCATGGAAAAAATCCTGCAACAATTGCCGGACTTTGGGAATCCTAGTGGACCCACCCACGAGAACGATTTCGTCAACATTTCTCTTCTCCATTTTCGCATCCCTCAAACACTCCTCCACTGGCTCCATACACTTGATGAACAAATCCATGTTCAACTCCTCAAACCTGGCCCGAGTAATTGTCGCACAATAATCAATCCCCTCATATAACGCATCGATCTCGATTGTAGTTTCAGCTGTCGACGAAAGATTCCTCTTAGCTCTTTCACAACAAGTCCTCAACCTCCTTAAAGCTCTTGGGTTCCCACTAATATCCTTCTTAAGCTTCCTCTTGAATTCCTGGACGAAATGGTTCACCATTCTGTTATCGAAGTCCTCCCCCCCCAAATGTGTATCTCCACCCGTAGCTTTAACCTCGATTGTACCCTCTTCGATGGTTAATAGAGAGACGTCAAATGTTCCACCCCCAAGATCAAATACGAGCACATTTTTCTCACCGGTGCTACTGGTTTTGTTGTCAAGACCATAAGCTATGGCAGCAGCAGTTGGCTCATTTATTATCCTCATGACGTTAAGACCAGCAATGACTCCGGCGTCTTTAGTGGCTTGTCTCTGAGAATCATTGAAGTAGGCGGGGACAGTGACGACGGCATTTTTGATGGTGGTGCCAAGGTAATCCTCTGCAATTTTTTTCATTTTTACGAGGACCATTGAGGAAATTTCTTCGGCAGAGAATTGTTTTTCTTTGTTCTTGTATGTTACTCCTATCATGGGTTTGTCGTCTGGACCAGGTGTGACCTTGAATGGCCAAAGCTTCATGTCACTCTGAACAAGGGCATCGCTGTATCTTCTTCCGATTAGACGCTTAGCATCTGCATAAACCAAAATTTCAAGAACCAATGAGAAACTAGATATGTGTGTTAAAGATCTAAAAGGGTATAACAATGTAGAAACTGGATGCAAAATATGCTGCTAGGTTAGACTGCTTCAAAGGAAATCACATTCCCTACAGCCTACAAAACAAGCAGGAGTGATGTAGCAAACCACGATTCTAGGAAGGGGCTGAGGCAACTAGGCAAGGCAAATAAGGTTTGAGCTTTGAACCTCCAAAATTTATTAGAAATCAGGGGCTGCTCCTAATTTAATATGGTATTATAATAGGTAAAAATTAAGTCTATTACGAGTTTCCCCAAAAAGAAGAGCACTAATTCTTTTTTCCAAATTAGCCCAAAATCAAAGTCTTTTGTTAATCTGTGAATGAATTTATTGCCTTTCCTCTTAAAAAAAAAAAAAAGCGGTAAGGAGGTTTTTGAATTGATCAGATTTTCTTAGAGCAGTATCACAAGTTTTAATAGGTGACAGGTTAGTAGAGGGTAATGTTATGCAATAAATAACAAATGGTGGGAAAAGTAAGGGCACATTTTAGTTCGGCCCCTGTACTCTTAAGGGTGTTTCAGATACACCCCATGCACTTCATTTTTTAAAATTTACATCCCTTTAACTACAGGGCAAAGCGAAATTGTTAACATGTCCGTTAAAAATAACCATGAAGTGCTATTTTCCCCTCTGGCAGCAATTTTTGATTTACATCAGTAAAAGCACTTGTAATATGACCATATAGTCCTTATGACAAGCTTTATAACTCTAATGTAAGGCAAAAACATTACCACATGCACAACCCCCCTCCCTGGCTGGATTTTCCCATTTAGAACCCACATGCTCAAAAATATCACCAATTAATTTCAATTAGAGTAATTGATTACCATTAGAGTAGTTTAATAGCAATTTACCAATTAATTTATGTGTCTGCAGCTCTATTCAAATCAAAACTTTCACTATTTGAAAGAATCATGCAAAATATTTATACACATGTGCATGGGTGACGAATTCAATCTTCTCACATATAGTAACTCAACGCCGTAAATGAAATTGAAAGTGGCTCGGATACCACATTAATGATAGCTTTCGTTTTGTTTTTAGTATAATATTCTATATCTACTTTCTTGGTAATCAACCATCATTTGGAATTGCATTGTTTGGTTCCCTCACTATGAGCCCAGATGGGCAATAAAAGAGTGTATGGCTGACCAAAACTGATTAACTATGAAAGAATGCTGAAGTGGGGGATGACCTCTGATGGCATATGTGTTCTCTGCAATCTGGATCTTGAGACCCACCATCGCTTGTTTTTTTAATGCTCATACTCTGCCTATGTGTGGGGCTACGTTCTTCAGAAAAATGGGCTATCTAGGGGTGCTTTTAATCTAGCTCAGGAGATTATATGGGCATTGCAGTACAGGAGAAGCAAGAACTTCAGGGATTCCATTTCCAAACTGTCTATGGATGCCTCCCTTTATCACATTTGGTGTGAGCGTAATAGACGAATTTTTCAGAATCAATGTGTTTGAGATTTAAGAGCCTGCATTACATCTTGGAGACATGTCAAGAGAACTGATGAGCTTAGGCTTATATGTGCATAATGAAATATTTCTCCTATTGTCTTTTCTTGCTGTTAGGCATAGTGGTCCTCCCAAAGGCTTTGCTTGTAGCTCGATAGCTGTTTGTTTGGTGTACAGGGGTGGTATGGTGTGTGTACAAAGCACCAAGGAGTTCACTAAAAGTGTAAAAGTGAGGTGTGGTAGTCCTCTCAGCATGTAATTGTGCGTACTTGAGTCTGGTTTAAGTGGGAAGTGTTTTAGTTTTATACTTTTATACCTATGTACACCATTATCGTGTACATATGGTAATTATTTTTAAAAACGAATATTTATTTATTCCCAAACTCAAAACTGTATTGGTTAGTTCATTTGTTTCATAAACATCTAATCGAATAGTTTTGCTAAGTCCATGCAACCCCCCACATTTTTTGGACAAGTCGGTTACCTTGCCTTGTTAGATTTATATACATTGTTAGAACCATTTCCTAACAACTCAAGCCTTTTGGGACAATTGTCTCCGTTTGCAATATGTTTCTCCCATTTGCATTTATTAGCAATATGTATCGATAGTTTCATCTCCACGTGCAAGACCAGGTTGCACGTGAGAGAGAGTGTTAGATTTAGCTTAATATACATTATTGGGCTCATTTCCTAAAAGCTTAAACTTTTGGGACCACTGCCAACTTAACAAGCCTTACATTGGAGTTAAAGGACTATATGGTCAAATTACAGGTAATTTAAAGGAAAAAATTATTGCCAATAGAGCTTTTTGGTTAGATTGTACAGCAAGGTTAACATTTTTCACTTTGCACTATAGTTTGAGGGGTGTAAATTTGTAAAAATATAGCTCAAAGAGTGCATCTGAAACTCGCTCAAAGTACAAGGGGGTCAAGCTAAAATTTGCCCAAAAGAAAAATTTTAACCAAGTGAAAGGCCAATTCAAATCGGTCCAACTTCAAACTAAAAATTCTAACCAAGTTTTTACGTACAAGACAATATTTAATTTGCGATATTGGTATTACACATGAAAGATACAGTAAGCAATGATGATCAAATTCTAAATAGATTGGCTAAATTGAGATAAAAGAAAGGACGGATAAAGTAACTTCAATAATTGAGGGGAAAATGAATAAATGAATTGTCTCCACATTGCACATATTTATCAGCTACGACTCAAACTAACTCAGAATGAGAAAACTAACCATGACATCTACGTAATTATCAAGACATTAGTAGCTCGGTAAAGACCTTGATACTTCTACAATTTTGAAAATCAAGCAATTGGATAACTCTTAAGTAAAACCAAGGTGACGAATAAAGTAACTTTGATAATTGAGGGGAAAATGAATAAATGAATTGTCTCCACATTGCACATATTTATCAGCTACGACTCAAACTAACTCACAATGAGAAAACTAACCATGACATCTGCGTAATTATCAAAACATTAGGAGCTCAGTAAAGACCTTAATACTTCTACAATTTTGAAAATCAAGCAATTGGATAACTCTTAAGTAAAACCAAGGTGGAGCCAGAATTAACCAAAAGAAGGATCAAATAAGATGACACTAAAGATAAAAAAGACAACTATTTCAAACTTTTTCGTCTTCGGTGAACATTTATTTTGCTTTCAGTCATAGTTTTGTTACTTTTTAGACTTCTTTTGTCGAGATGAATGAATAATCTAAATTATTTAACTTAAATCTTACAAAAAATCAGAAAAGACAAACAAAAGTCCCAAAACAAAAAGGTAGGCCAAATTATCTATTACGTAACAACATGCATAATTAAGATGTAGCGGGCTTTAAAGCGTGTGAAGGCACTGTTTCGCACAGATTAATGAAGAAATAACACCACCATACAGTAGAAGGCACTACAAGAAATTAACTTTTCGGAGACAATTTTAAGGACAGTTATTTTGGACTCCAAAAGTGTCTTAAGTATCTAAAAATATCACTCTCTTTTCAACCAAAATGTGATTTAGGGTCAAAAGCTCTAGACGATCGTCTCAAAGATCTCTCACTCTCCACTCAAACTTTCGACAACCTCTCTCCTTGATCGGATAAAGATACGTTCCCAAAACATTTTTTGATGTTCTACTAATGTAATTAATGCATGTCCTCGAAAGCCCTAACCTCGGATGACGATTTGATCTTCCCTTGTTTGTTTGCTGAAAGAACTCGCGAAATGTAGTTCCGTCTCTAGAAGACCACTTCTGGAGACAATTACAAAATTTTGTTGCTAAAAGCCTCTTTTTATCTTTTTCGGATGGCACTTTCTACATGACTACCTTGACGGTGGAATGTGGTCTCCAAATGTATTTAGCCACCAAATTTTTAACAAATAATCGTGGTCCCTAAAAGTGTTAACCATTGTAGTGAGGCATGAAGCGTGCAATAGAAGCAACAAAAGACTATGCATCAATTTAATTGATGAAAATAGCTGGAATATTTAGAGCTTAGAACATACCGAAAACAGTGTTGGTAGGATTCACAGCGACTTGATTCTTCGCAGCATCGCCGAGCAAACGCTGCGTATCGGTGAATGCAACATAAGATGGTGTCGTCCTATTTCCTTGATCATTTGCTATAATCTCAACACGATCATGTTGCCAAACCCCCACGCACGAGTAAGTCGTTCCAAGATCAATCCCGATCGCCGACCCTCCTCCATTTCCAGCCATTTTTACCTCGGTAAACTAATAGAGAAAACAAACACTAGAATGTGACAGAGAATATATAATTGCACCTGAGCTTTATCGAAAGGGTATAGTACGACTTTTTAAAGGAAGCTTACATAACCTGGAATAGGACGACTTTTTTAAGGAAGCTATTATTTCGAGAATGTTTGAATTGCGGGCTTTGTAGCAAATTGATGGAAATATTTTTGACGGTGAGAGATGATTTCTGAGATTACTGAGTGTTTAATTCAAGCCAGTTGATGTCTCTAATCATTGATGTATGAGAATGGGGAACAGAATAACTCAATATACATCTATTCTTTCTCTTTTCTATCTTAAAGTAGTGCATGACCTGTGTGTAAAGGCACTCCAAACAAAAACAAACCGTAAAATGAACCAATTAGGCTAAAATAATTGAATAAAAAAGCATTTGAATTATTTTTTGTCAATTTTACTTTCTTATGCAAGGAGGAGATACAGAGAGAACCGATAGAGAAGTAACTTATCCCAAAAAAGTACTAGAGTATGAGTGTCAATGAGCAATTTTTATTAACGGAATTAGAGTTGCACTTTACTTCAAAACCATAGGGAGACGAATTGGTCATTAATAAACTCAGAGATGTCATATGCCAAATGGCAAAATCATAGGGAGGTAATCCATACTTTGCCCTTTTAAGAATAATAATGGACCATCAATCATCAATCAGCATTTTTCATTAACGGAATTAGAGTTGCACTTTACTCCAAAACCATAGGGAGACGAATTGGTCATTAGTAAAACTCAGAGAGGTCATATGCCAAATGGCAAAATCATAGGGAGGTAATCCATACTTTGCCCTTTTAAGAATAATAATGGAGCATCAATCATTCATCTTTTGGTTAGGCCAATATACTTATTTTTGTGTATGAGCCTTCATGACTTCTATTCGATAAAAACTGCAAGGAGTTAAAATAATAGCATCGATAAAGTTCTGAAAATACAACTAATCCCTATTATATGCTTCACCGATGAAGAGAAAATGAATACAAAGCAGACAAAACAATTGAAAGAAAGCCTACACACACACAATCCCCATATGCAAGTTTTTATTATCCAGTAATTTTCTTAGAAACAAAGGGCTAATTCATGTGCTTTCTTATAGTTATACTCAAATTCGTTGTAAAATGAACAAAGCAATGGTCAGTGATACACAAATTGGCCCTCCATGATACATGAACAGTTACTCCATGAAAAACACGTAAGTTGCTTCTAAAGCCTCTCATTCGCAGTTTTCACACCATGTTCAACGATTAATTGTAATTTTCTAAGATTGCAAATACCCAGATGAAGATTTAGTAAATCGGTGGATTATGCACACCCCTGACCCATTAATTCACTACCACGTGGCTGCCAAGCTGCCGCGACCGGAATCTAATTCGACATTTTATTGACCAATGTGAGGGTATTTTAGGGTATAAAACTCAAAATGAAAAAATCCAATCAAAATAGAACCTTAATTCCACAAAAAAGCAGGGTACATCATATGGAAACAGGGTTGTACTGGTAAATTAAGGACCGAAAGAGTTGAGTCCGCCCACTTCCATGATAATACCACTAAACTGGACTGTGAACTATTCAAAATAGGACGACAAGAAATTCTCCAACTATTTAACAGATGGTTCAAATGTTGCTTTTGTTTGATATCGTCTTCCACATGGGGCACTAAGTAAAAAAAAAAAAACCCGTATCCTTTACTTTAAAGGCCACCCAAACAAAAACACTTCTCCAAAGTTTGGATTCCTCTCTACAGGGGCGGCAGAGAGAGAGAGAGAGAGAGAGACTTTTGATAGTCACTCAATTATTTGGGAACAGATAAGTAATAAGTTATAAGTTTGTGCTCCTCTAATGCATTGCAGCACAGAAACATAAACCACATTTTAACATAACCCCTAAGTTTGAATTGAACCCAGCCATAAAAACCCCTAAACTCAGATTTCGGTGATAACGGCAGCGATCGGCGTTGGATGGCGATAGGAAGCAACGGTTGTTGCCGATCCAAAAAAAAAAAGCAACGGTGGTTAAGAAAGAGAGAGAGAGAGAGAGAGAGAGAGAGAGGTAACACGATTAGAAAGTTGCAAGTAAACTTGTAAAGAGCATTAGAGGGAGATATGGAAGTATGGGACTTACCTTGGAGAAGAAGAAGCGGTGGTGATCGGTGAGACAGAGAGAGAGAGAGAGAGTGAAGAGTGGAAAGTTTTACTAGTAGCACAGACTACAGAGGATACATTTATGAGGGAGGGGCTCGGCCCCTATAGTGGCCAGTGGGTGGTTTTGCTTAACGAGTAAGTAAAAAAGGACTTTTTTTTATTATTCAATTTTTTTATATTTATTAATTTTACATTAAATTTTGTGATTTATTAATTTTTCTTGTTGAAAGAAATCGAAAAAGTAAAAAAAATTGATCCTAACATAATTTTTTTAAAAGAAAAAAATTAAGTCTTTTTATCTATATTTTAAAATTTATGAATTTCGATCATAATTTTTTACTTTTTCGAATCTTCTCATAAAAATGAATCAATAAGGCCTCGTTCTCGAATGCCAAATAAGTATTTTTTTTTCAAGAAGGCAATTTCAAGCTCAAAATGATGAGTTTATTGAAATCTAAAAATATGCAATATGGATCTTATTTGAAAGATCGCATTGAGATCTTTAATATGGTGCAAAAAAATTTGAAAAATTATTTTTCTTTTACATTAGTTTTTGAGTTTAAAAATGTGAAAGCTATTCTGAACGGGCTCTAAGTCACCGAGTTAAAATAAAGAAATGTCAAAAAATTTAAAAAAGACACAAAAAAAAAAAAAGAAGAAGGTTACTTAGGACTAAAATTGTGAAGTTATATGACATAAAAGTATAAAAATGGGTCCCAATCAATTACAAATTGTGTGTGCTAATCTAAGGCCCTGTTCCAGAAACGGGACTAAAGCCCCGTTTCGAAAACCTTTTTAAAAAATAAGCAGTTTATATCACATTTTCAAACTCAAAAATAAAGTAAATGAAAAATAATTTTTAAATTTTTTTTTACATCATATAAAAGATCTAATCGAGATCTTTCAAACAAGATCCATATTGCATATTTTTATATTTTAATAAGCTCATAATTTTTGAATTTGAAATAATAAGGGCTTTTTTTTGTTCCAGAACGGAGCCTAAGTACTTATTTTTTAAGAAAGTAATTTCAAGCTTAAAAATCATGTGTTTATATAAATAATTTTCTTAATAATATGGATCTTATTTGATAGATTTCATTGAGATCTTTTGAAATATACAAAAAAAATAAAAAAATTATTTTTTATTTACATTATTTTTTAGTTTAAAAATATAAAATAAACTGTTTATTTTTTAAAAAGATTTCTAGAACGGGGCCTAAGTTTGGATCTCTCCACTTTTCTTAGTGCAATTTTATTCACCATTCTTAAAAGAAAGTGAACATTACTCTTTCTTTTATTAGTTGAAATGGTATGAATTTCATCGCAAAGTGATATCATGTTTACTATGCAATATATTTGTTGGTAAGTATGACATCACTTTATGATGAGTCCATACCATTTTAATCAATAAGAAAATGGTAATGTTCACCCATATTAAATGGATAGTGAACAAAACTCAACTCACTTTTTTCTCTCCTATTCACTTTCGGCACCACATAACCCTTTCTCTACCTCTCTCCATCACTTTTCTGACAACATTTATCTTTACTTCTTTTTTCTCTCTCTTTGGTCAATTGGTCTCCCTCAATCTCTCTTTTCTCTCTCTTCTCTCCCTCTCTCGGGTTGCAATTTGATTCTGTTACTTTATTTTCGAGAAACTTTTTTATATAACCGGTATACCAAACTCTTGGTATCCCCCATTCACAAATAATGTGACACGTGGCAATTGTAATTTATGAAGACTTTAGCTGTAATTTATCCGGGGAGCCTTTGTTGTGCAAAAATAAATGACGTGATTCCTCCTATTTTGAATTATGTGCTCCAATATTTGGGACCCTATAGAGCAGAAACTTGATTATGACAGTTTTAGTAAAAAAATTTAACTATGACTCTTTAGAATAAAATGATCAAAATAATAAGATCTTTGTATCGGTTCAAACGATTAAAATTGGAGCACTTAATTTTTTAATAGTACTACATAAACCGTCCAAAAAAATTTATATGCTCTAATTTTCAATCCGTTTGAACTAGTGCGAAGATCTTATTATTTTGATTATAATATTTTAGATGGTCATAATTAAATTTTGTCTCTAGTTCTTTCATAATTAAGTATCTGCTCTTTATTTAAAACCCTATGGAGTAGAAACTTGATTATAAAAGTCCTAAAAACCAAATTTAATTATGACCTTTTAGAATAATATGATCAGAATAATAAGAGTTGAGTTTTGTTCACCCGATCTTCGTACCAGTTCAAATTGATTGAAAATTAAAGCACTTAATTTTCTAAATATATTTTTCAATACTATATAGTATATACACGGTACAAAAAATTATGTACATTAATTTTCAATCCATTTAACCAAAAGATCTTATTATTTTAAAGAATCATAATTAAATTTTATCATTAAAACTCTCATAATTATATTTCTACTCTATAAAATTGGAACACATAATTCAGAGGGCAAAGCGACAACATGGGACAACAGGAGACAAAACGGGGTGCTCTTCAATGGGACAGCAGGAGACAAAAACGACGTCATTTAATTTTGCACAACAAAGCTCCCGGAATAAATTACAGCTCAAGTCCTCATAAATTACAGTTGCCACGTGTCATATTATTTGTGAAGATAGGATTCCAAGAGTTTGGTATACCGGTTATACAAAAAAGTTTCTCCTTTATTTTATATCCTGATGACAATTATTGATTTTTAGAGAGTGTCAATTTTTTTTTGGTCAAACAGAAATAGAGAGTGTAAATTTAAAGAATAGTATCGATGTCTAAATATGAACCCAATTGCGGAGAATAGAAGACATATCTGCCTATTATAAATAGAAGATATATTTGCCTTGTTGGGAAACGATTCCCATATTTCAGTAATGATACGTACAGATTAAACAATAAGAAAATCTCAAAATCCTACAAAACGAAATGAAGATTTCACCTCAACTCCCTGCGATACGAAACGGGCCCTAACCTAACTTTGCCCCTGTGTGTGGCTTTGATAGCTGTTTTATTGTCTTTTGTGATTAAGTTCAATTTGAGAATTTTGATTTATCTTCTTGTGTCGGTCAAACATAATTTTTGTTTTCCTCATCAATATTGTGCAGAAGTTGTTTTTGTTTTCCTTTTTCACATTTTTTTGGATTTCATCCTCCCATCCCAATAAAAGTCTAGAGTTTGTTATTGAAGGTTGTTGATTTAAGTTTTCGGCTCAATTCATGTGAATGGGTAAATAAATAACCTCGTTCACTTAATTCACGTGTATGATAATAAGTAACATTTTTGTGCTTAATTTACGTGTAGGGTAGCTAGCAAATAACGTTTCGTGTACTGTAACAGCCCGGATTTTTGGAAGGTAAAAATTTCGTTAAATATTTGAATTTTATTTGAATTACTTATTTTTACTTTCAGTAATCCGTCGTAATTAGATTCTAGTCCTTCGGGGCCAATCAAATTAGATTCCAACCAACTACTTGGAGGAACCGAGCAACCAAACTCACCTAGTTACTAGATGAACCTTTTGAACCTCCTTGAACCGTTTTGCCTTTATCCATTGGACGACAAATGTTAGGGATTTTTGTGTCAATTGGACAATAGAGTAAATCTAGTTTTCTACCTAAAGTACTTATTTGATTATATTAAAGTACCTATATATATAGTTATATATATACTAGCTTATAGTACCATGGTATTACTTTAAAGTACCTTACACTATTATCCTTTGGTTATTAACAACTAGGGAAACTATTACCCATTGGGTAATAGCACTAATCTTCCAACAAGGTACAAGACCTTGTTTTTATAATCAAGATTTGGATTTCCCATATGATTTTATACATTAAAATATTTGGGCATATCTAAACCCTAGATTTGTTTAGTACTAATGTCTTTATAAAAATTAGATTTTTACACATGCTTTCAAGGACAATTTTGGTTATTTTAATATAAAAGTTCCCTAGTTACTATTGTCCATTAGATAATAAAAGTTAAGGGATTTATTACCCATTGGTTAATCTTTCAACCAAGTATAAGGGTTTAATAAACTAGTATTTTTCTAAAAACCCATGTGATGATGTACAAATATTTTATTATGTGAGTACTTAGTAGACTTAAAAGACCTAAGATTTCCTAAGTACTCTTTTATTATTTTATATTGGGGTTTTGTACCCAGTTGGATTAGTTTAGTGGGGAATTGATCTCCCTAGATTCATAGTACCTTTGTTATATATATTATAATTGTACTTAGATGAATATTTATATTGCTAGTATACATGTGCCAATTAAATTGTTTACTAGAGAAAATTTTAGCCTTTTAAGTCTCCTACCAAAAGTACTTATTATTCTATTTGTTTTCTTACACATAATAATGTATATATATATATATATATATATGTATGTATGTGTGTGTGTACTTTGTAAGGGAGGGAGTGAGAGAGAGAGAGAGAGAGGAGGGAGAGAGAGAGAGAAAGAAGAGAAAGAAGGTAGTACCTTGGCTTGACCTTCCATTGTACTTAAAATCCATGGTGTATCTTTCTTCCTAGCCAAAAATCTATCCTCTCATAGTCCTTTTATGGTTGTTTAACACCAAATCTTGTACAACCTAGCCTTCCCTCCATCAAATCTTCCAAGAATCAAATCCTTGGTACAAATTTTAGCCATGCAAGCCTAGGGTTGGCCTTTGATCTTTCAAAGATTTCATGATAAGTGTCAAATTGAGGTATGGAGAGAGAGGGGGGGCCGGCCTTGAAAGAGGAGAGAGAGCCAAAGTTTTGGCTATAAATAGAGCCATTCCCATGCCATTCAACTCACACCTTCACTCCTTTGCTCTCACTTCTCTCTAGAAACCATTCCATTTTCCAAACAGCCTACTGCCCTTCATAAATCCTCAGTTTTCTCCTGCTTGAAGTCGTTTTTAGAACCAACTTCCTTTGGGAAACTTGTAGAGCACTTCGATACCTTCAAGTTAGACTCAAGAAACACCACAATCAGTAAAGAAATGACAAAGATATTGTCATCCGAAGTTCAGTAAAAATCTCAGATTTCCATTTCCAGACAGTTTACTGTCTCCTCCTTTATCACCATTTTTCTCATACCTAAAGTAGTTTCTAGGATCAACTTCCTTCACAAAAGTTGTAGAGCGCTTCTAGAGCTTCGATTTCGACCCAAGAACGATCATATTCGGCCAAAGATTGACCGAGTTACTGCCATCCGAAATTTGGTCCAGATTTGCGAGTTTCACCACCCGTAGAATTTTTCAACTAGCTGTTTACATCCTAAAAAGTACTACCCAATGAAAAAATTCCACGTGGGACCGAGCGGTACGGTGGCTATACAAAACCTGTCCCAGTCGAGTACCAATTACAGAGGATTACGGGAATTAAAGAGAACACTGTTTTTATGACAAACGGTGTCGTTTTAGGGTGAACCGGTGTCGTTTGAGTAATAATTAAACGATGGTTTGGGAGGTTATTGGATCTAACCGTTGATTTGGACATTATAATCATCGAACGGTATCCTCACTGCCCTGTTTGATAACTGAAATTAAGTGCGATTGCAGGGAATCATTTGGGAAGCCAGACATGTTGCATTAATTCACGTTGCTTGAAAATAGGAACCACGATCCAGGGAGTGGCCTTGAACACCATGATCGAAGCGTGCAGGGGAAGAAGGAATTCTGGAAATATCAATGTAACCGTTCGAAAGCCCCCTCAACCGTTCTATGTGGCCAACGTGGGCATCAATCGAAGACGTGGAGATCGAAGGCAGACCCAGTGTCTATAAATAAAGGAGTAAAGCGAAGAGAGAGACCCCCACAAAAAATTCATATCATCTGACAACTCATACAAAATGATTGCTCAGAGATCTATCTTAGATTAGTTTTTAGTTTAGCGTAGGATTTTTTTGTAAGTTGAAGGCTTATTTGCATGTAAGATTGCTTTTTGATTAAATTCAAGTTCTCTTATTTTCTTGTAAGTTTTTTCTTACCAAAGAATAGTCATTTGTAAGTCCACTTTTGATTAAATTCAGTGTGCTTATTTTACTGTATTATTCTTGGAAGAATCTTAAGAGTGTTTATATACAAATTTACCTTTGATTAAATTCAGGTTTGTTTGTGTTTAATCATCTTTTCTGATTCGAAGCGCGTCAATCTTTTATTTGGTTGATACCTTAAGGAAAAATCCTCTTGGTTGAGGTAATCGAACGGATAACACAATTGCCTGATTGAGATTAGTTATTTCAAATCAATTTGGAAAGAATAACTTCATCTCTGAAGTTATTTCTTTTCTGGCACGTCCGCACACAATCATTTGCCATTTGATTGAGCTAATTCAGCCCAAACACTAGCTTATTCGGCCCCGACTAGTTTCGGATCAAGGTAGATTAATCTCTACTCATTTTCCCTAGTATAACTTTAGTTATTTTTTTGTTTATGATAAGGCAAGTTGAAGTATTTGAAATAATTAGCAAGTTTGTATACGTAGAATATCTCTAAGTATACGTAAAAGTTTTCTTAACCGCTAGACTTTAAATCTTTGATGCTTGTATGTTATGAAATGCTTGAGAAACTTGAAATGTGCTTTTTTTAAAAAGATGAAAAAGAAGGGGAGTATATTGAACATGTCAACTTAATTTTCCAGAAAAACATATGTTCTTTTAAACTTTCCAAAAAGGAAGAAGATTGAATTTCAAAAAAAGATAATTTAACGTTTAAACGTAAGTATTCGTATTTTGATCTTTAGGATGGTTATGAGCATGCTAAATAATATAGAGTTGGATAATCTTGTTAGTTTAGTTTCAAAATTACAAATGAATGATTATGATCTTTTATGTGGAAAAGTCCTACCACAGAGTCTTTGCATGAAAATGAGACACGGAAATAGAGAAGGTAGAAATATGGCACCTAGGGTGTGGTTAAATGAAAAAGCGTGTTTGAAACGGGTGAAATGTTTTGGAAACTGCAATGTGGCCGAACATGATAGCCCATTGTGTGGTGTGAGTTTTGTGTGCGTTCCCATGGGAACCCGGAGCAGCGGAACCATGGTGAGGTATGACTTGGTTATCCGTGAAGACGAGCCAATGCAAAGTTGTGTGTACCAATGGAAACCCGGCGCGGCGGAACCAAGGTTAGGTGTGTTAAAAACAAATGATTTTTGGGAGATGTTGCTTTGTATATGAAAATGGAGATACGGTCTACGATGAGTTGCATAGAAAAAACTCGAAGAATTTTGGACACCAACGATAGTTATATAGCGATTGTGGATGTGTTATTGTTATTGTCTTTTGTAGCTGTGTATACACGTATCATGTGGAAATCGATATTTTTATTATAACCTATTGTTTGTAAGTTAAGATAGGTGGGTAAGGATTTTTCTATTGAGCGTTGTAGCTCACGGTGTTACCTTTTGGTGACCCTAACATATTATATTGGTGGTGACGCCGGTATAATATGTCAGACCTTATAGATGAACAGGAGGAACTGTACACTTTGAAGGCATTTGGAGCCGGGGAACTTGCTGGGATGGAAGAGCAGACGGAGCAGTAGTTAGGACCCCCCTAGCTTCGTCCCTTGTTGAATAAATGTACCATTCGATGTATTTATGATGTAATAATGAGCTAAACTCTCTTTATTATGTAATAAATGCCTTATTAACGTACCCAAAATTCGAGGCGTTACATGTACAGTACATATGGGTATTTACTTCTTGGTTGAGAAAACAAAAAATAATTAACAAAACAAAATAAAAATAGCTAACAAAAGATAAACATAACTTTATTAGTTAGGACTCTAAGATACTTATATATATCTCCCATCAATTCATATTTAAAGCTTTATCTACATTATCTATCTATCTATATATATTTAACTAAAGACTTAAATAAACATCTTATACAGTATATAGGTTTGATGATTCAATTAAACAGTTTCATATCCAATACTACTAAAATCTTGAACATTTCTTACTCTACTTTCCCACCAGTGAGGTTCGTCGATAATTAATACTCATTTTGTCCCTTTTTAAGTGTCCTACTTCGTAATTCTAACTTATTAAAAAGATATCATCATTCACATCAATTTTTACCTCCACTTTCTCTCCTTACTCTCTATGAAAACATCATTATTATATTTTTATTCATTAACTTTTCAAAATGGAATATATTTTTGGGACAAAATGGAAAATTCACCAACTTTTACCCACTAACTTTATAAAATAGATATTTATTAAGAGACAATTCAAAATGGAATACTGGACTCTGAAAAAGGGATTGAGGGAATATGTAGTTAAAAAAAAGTTAGCTGAGTTTGATTCTGTATATTTAAGTACATTAAAATATCATGACGTGCGATTTAGGATAATATTTGCAAAAATATTACATATCTATTTTAGTAAACACGGTTTGTTGTGACATGATGTCGTACCAGAAAATCACTAATTTATAATAAGGTCAAAGGCGGGTACAGTGTGCCTCGTTAGACAAGTTGAGTAGGACATAAAAAGGGTTGAAATTGTCATTAATTTGAAGACGCAGGATTTAAACCGGAAAAAGTATAACTATGAGGAGCAATTTGTGAAAATAATAAATTTTTAGGGTTCTCTATGCAATTATTGAAATATATATATCCCCGTTATACGCAATCTAGGGTTTTCTCTGTCTCTGTAGCAATATATATCCATTACCTGTACGATCAGAATCAGCAGCCGCCCAAAATCGAATCGAACAGGTACAAGCCCCCTCTCTCCTCTCTCTCTCTCCTCCGTGTGTTCGTCTCCCTCACTCTCTCTCTCTCTCATCGTCTCTGTTTGCCCTTCTTTTACAGGCAGTCTATATGCTTGAACATGGAACATGTCTAGGGTTAGGATTTGGTAGATACTCACTCCTCTGGAGTCGGAGTATTTCGATGTTCGATTGACACACCACC
>BPLS01015623.1:0-15985 GCA_019656275.1 Rhododendron kiyosumense | reverse complement strand
CCCCCCGCCCTTTCCAACCAAATTTCGATAATCTGAGACGCTTAATGTGTTCAGAACGTGATTTTAAAGGTATCCGTGAGAAATTAAGAAAAAAAATGACCGGAAAAGACTTGATTTGAACAATTTTTATTTGAACCGTTAGATAAAATACAAAAAAAACAACTCGGATCAAACCCTTACTGGTCTTTTTTTGCTGATTTTTCAAGGGAACCCTTAAAATCACATTCTGAATAGCAATTCGGATCATCGCAAATTGGTCGGGAAAGGGAAGCCCTTACCGTAATACGGTAAGGGCGCCCTTACTAGAAGCTTACTATATATATAGACTTTCTAGGAAAGTCTTAACTATTTCTTACATTGTGTTGTCACTTTCAAAGGAAAGACTCACAATTTCATCATTTCTAAAATCTAACCTTTAATAATCCTATATTTTACTTACAATTTAGACCTAAGATTAACTAAAGATGGGAAAGACTATTTCTTTTGGCCTAGCTATCATTTTTTTTTTACTTGCAAGACATACTAACTAGGATATAATTGCCTAGGATTTTTCTTTAAAGCCTTAAAAATCCTTCATGATTACATAGTCTTGCACCTAAAATGGAATGACAAGAGAGTGGAAGGCTTTAGTATGCTTAAAGTTGGATTCGACATGACCATGAAGTAAATAAACCATAGAAAGGAGAGAGAGGGGGGGGGGGGCCATATGGGGGAGGGAGAGAGGCCCTCACTTTCCTATAAATAGGACCTTTTGTCAAGTCATTCAACTCACACCTTCAATCTCTCCAACTTCTCTCTCTAGAAATCTTGTGTTTGTTCTTTATTCTTACTTTGTTCTTGGTGTTCTTGAGTTTCTTCTTGAGTTCTTCAAGAAACTCAACCAAAACCACCACCCGACTACCCTCTCGATCCAAAAAGTTTAGTGGCTTAGTCAAGATTTAGTTTCGAGAGAAAAAAAAAAGCCTTTCCTTTTCTCTTTCGAAGCTATCGTGAGCTTACCGTAAGAAGTCACTTCTTTCGATAGCCACATTCACCTTCCGTAAGCCAACGTATTTTCTTTTCGATAGCCATACCATCCATCAAGAAGAACGGCAGAATATTTCTACTCACTTTTTCTAGTAAAAATTTTAGTTATATTTTTTGTGTGTTTAAAAATGCATGTTAAATTAAAGTACTAAAAATAGCTAGCAAACTTGTTTTACTAAAATTTTGAAATGAAATATGATCATGTCGAATATCTCAACTTTTATTCCGAAAAATATATGTTGTTTTAAACTTCTTGAACTTCCCAAAAAGGAATAAAGAACGAATTTTTGAAATGTAAGAAATAATAGTTTGATTGGTAGCATGGTTACTTAGATTTTTTTTGAAAGATGCTATCAACATGTTTACATGTTCTTAGTTCTTAATTTACTCGTCTTAATGTTGAGTTATGTGCATATCTTGTTGAATTTATAGACTACTCCCTCCGTTCCAAATTGAGAGTCCCTCTTGGGGATTCCAACTTTTTAAAAGGACATGCAATCATTACACCTACAATACCTATCATTTCCACCATTACCCCTATATTCTATCTACTTTACAACACTTATATTCACCTATGAGGGACATTTTTGGAAAATCACCAAATTTTTCCTTCCATTTTTGGAAAAGGACTATCATTTTGGAACAACTCAAAAAGGAAAGATGGACCTTCATTTAGGAATGGAGGGAGTAGTACGCATGAAAAACACCATAGAGTTGGATGATCTTATTGTTTTAATTATTCTAGTTTAGTTTCAAGATTATGATCAATGATGCATGTTTACGAGATGTGAAAAGTCTGACTGCGGAGTCTTTGTATGAAAACAAGACACGAAAATTGAGAAAGTCTAGAAACATGAAATGTATTTTACTAGAAATGAAAAGGCGTGTTTTTCAAGAAAGGAAATGTTTTTGCGACCGCAATGTGACCGAACTTGGTAGCCCATTGTGTGTATGTTGCCAATAGGGTCGAACTTGGTAGTCTCATTGTCACGCTCTCGATTTTCAACTAGAATAATACTCCCTCCGCCCCTTATTTATAGTCCAATATTTTATTTCGGGTTGTCTCTTATCAAGTGTCCATTTTGTAAAATTAGTTGGTAAAAATTTGTGTATTATCTATTTTATCCCTAAATGTAGATTCAATGTTAAAAAGTTAGTGAGTAAAAATGCAATGATGATGGATAAGTAGGAAAAGTGGAGAAAAAAGTTGATGTGAAAGGTATAATGATGATGTCTTTTCAATAAGTTGGAGTTACGAAGTAAGACACTTAAAAAGAGACGGAGAGAGTAATATATTTTCTACAAACAAAAATTTTTCTCTGAACTATATTTACCCTTAAATGTCATATAAATCCAAACAACGAATCAAAGTCGTTTCCTATTTCTCTCAACTATATTTACCCTTAAATGTCATATAAATCCAAACAACGAATCAAAGTCGTTTCCTATTCTTCCCACCCACCCACCCCCCATGAATTAAACTTGATGATAAACAACTCCTTAAAGATTCCAATGAAGCTCTCAATAGACGTCTCAATGTGCACTCTATGCAATCCAAGCTAAGTGTCATGGCGAGCACCTAAAAAGATAGGGTGAGCTATACTAACTCGTAGGGATATCCATACCTAAATTATATGCAAAAGTGAAAATAGATCCAAGGAAAAACATTTTCCAAAAACATTTATTTTGCCAAAAAGTGGAATTCAAAATACCAAACTCATGTTAAAAAATATTTAACTCCATTTATCAAATACTGACGTTTCCACCCACACACACACACTCTAGAGCTTGAAACCTCAGTTTAGCATTACTGCCAAATCGACCCTTACTTTTTCATTTCAATGACCTAAAGATTAATCTGAGTTCTTTAATGAAAAGCATCTTTCTTCTTGTCTCAAATAACTAGCCAACCTCTCACCAAAAATATACACACTATGCATGCAGAGTAAGAATATGAAGTAACAATGACACATCGAACAATACCTCACCTCGACATTAAGGAAACTCACCCGAAAACCCCAAATCAAACTCCAAATCTGAAGTTAACTTCAAGCCAAAAACTCTTCACCTTAAGATTCCCTTTAGAAGTCTAACGTGTAAATACCCTATATGTAACTCTCACAATGAATCACACCACAAGGTACCAAATATACACTCACACAAAACAAGTTGCCCACCACATAATCAGGAGAACAAGTCACAATGATTTGGGAGGTCTAAAAGAAGAAATATAAAACATGTATTGACATACTAGATGATCCAAGGCGACAACTCAAGTTCAAGTTCTGTGTTTCTCATACGCATATTCCATTTTGTCTCAAATTCACATCATTGATTTTAAAAAACAATTTCCCTTTTTTTTTTTTTTTTGAAAACATCAATAACCCAACCATTAGAAACATACCACCAAAGCAAAACCATAATTCGCCTTCAGACAGGAATTTGCAAATTGCCATACACATTAAAACTTAACATCTTGATGCAGAAGGATTCATAGAATAACGTAATAAATAAACGCCGAATTCCCAATCACTTATGTCATGTGATTAATCTCATTCATTCACTTTTTGTGTGTCAAATCTTATAAGCATGTTTCTGGGCATTGGGACCCCGTTCACCCACTAGTCACCAAAACTACTGCATCATGCACATTATTAGTTCAAAACAACCAACATCGCCCTTAGAGCTACCGTGGCTTTTCCCGGGTCTTTTCCTTTAGTCGATCCGGAAAAGAGTCACCATGGCTTTACCAAGGCCTATTCTTAAATCCATAGAGCAGTAGGTCACCACGGCTTTCCTCGGGTCTATTCCCACTTTCACAGAGTAATAGGGTCACCACGGCTTTACCCGGGTTTATTCCGGCATTCACATGGCACTTGGGTCACCACGGCTTTACCCGGGTCTATTCCCATAATCAACATACACTCATGATGTAAACTTGCCAATACAACTTCATAATAGGGTCTAATATACTAAAACCATTAAGAGGGCAACACCCACATACCAAAACACGCATACTAAACCAACCTATGGATACAACACATAAAG
Organism: Rhododendron kiyosumense; assembly: GCA_019656275.1. Classification (NCBI taxonomy): domain Eukaryota; kingdom Viridiplantae; phylum Streptophyta; class Magnoliopsida; order Ericales; family Ericaceae; genus Rhododendron; species Rhododendron kiyosumense. The sequence goes on along the minus strand of BPLS01015623.1, from coordinate 11,911 downwards.
AGGAAAAACTATTTATTTTTCTCTAAGTATCAAACAACATCAATGTCAATACACCAACAATGCATATCCCTTATACACCACAAGTTCTCTTTAATCCTACACCTAGTCATCTAGATCAATCCATCGTATCCCCATATGTCAAATTGGTGAAGATAATCATTTATATTAGACTTATATCCAATTAAACAACATGAATTCAAGGATGACACTTAAACTGTTGAAAAGTATACTTCTTTTTCTTCAATCCATAGGTCATAAGTCAAAAACGGAGTTCGGGTAAACTTACAACGGCCTTGCGATTATAGCTCAACCTAGCAGTGAAATTGGTGCAAAGGCAGAATTTGGGTCAACTTTGGATGCAAAACTGTTATCGCTCGGACCTACCCATGATGCATGGGATGTATTGTTGGAAAGCTCTATGTGTCTAGTTTCTAACAAAACAAACGGTGTGTCATTTCGAGTCCCGAGCTAGGAGTTATGGCCATTTTACCAAAGTCCGCCGGTGCTGTCAGATTCTACGCGGGAATAAGTAAAATTGATTGAAAAATCATAACTCTTTCATCTTAAACCCAAAAATATTGAAACCAACGCCAAAATTTGCACCACTACAAGTCCTACACTCAGCAAAAATCCCAGGTTTAGGAACAAGAGGAAATTTGCCCAACCATCCAGAGAAAAACATGTTTGCAACCATTTTCGCACTAGTTAACCAACCCTACTTTAGAAATTCACCAAAAATAGTATGCTTAACCGAATCACTTGATTCCAACGCCAATCCCTTCTAAACTTAAATGTATAGCTCCTGTAAAAGACCCAAAGCCACCCAAGGTGTTCAACATGCCCAGGACGTTAAAAGAAGCCAGCCACGCACAGATTCGCACATCCAGGAAACAGCCGGTAATCAAAACTTCATAACTAATTGTGTGATTACCGGTTTTTCATGATCTTGGTACCGAAATCTTCGTATTGAAACGTACTTTAACATTTATGAAGCAGCAAAAATTGATTCCTAGCAGAAGGGCCCCAAAATGACAGATTACCAGAACCCACGAAATTCTCAATATTCACTAAATTTGTTCATGACTCAAAATAGATGAACTTAATCCTTGCACATCAAACCGACACTTATATAAAGAAGGTAGGAGATCCCTACCTTGAAGGTAAGAAGCAAGCCCGAACATGGAGCAAACCTCAAAGTGCTCCGATCATGATTCTTCTTGGATCAATAGGAAGATCTCGTCACATAGAACAACTTTAATACTTGAGATTTTTTTCAAAATCTCTTTCTATGAAGATGAATCAAAGAGAGAAGTTCGGAGGAGAGTGAGAGGCGTGGGAGAGATGAGAAAGTGGCGGGGGTGTGTGTTGTGTTTATTGTGAGAGGAAGGAGAGAATTATAATTGAGGGATAAATTATCCCCTACACCCACACATACATCTATCATGTGCCACACACTCACGGATTTTACAATTGCACCGAACTCTCAACTTCTTGCACATCAATCCCCAATTCATTATCCACCAAAATTATCAATTCTTTTAAAAAGGGTCCTCTAATATCCCCAACATTAAAAATAAAAAGGTTTTTAATACGGGGTCTACACTCATTGGAGGTGTGACTTGGTTATCCGCAGAAAGGAGCCAATGTGATTGTGTGCCAATGGGAGCCCGGAACAACGGAATCATTGAGAGGATACTCGGGAGCTCGGGACAACGGAACTGAGGTTGGGTGTGTAAATAATTTTGGAAATGTTGATTTGGAAAATGAAAAGGCGTGTTTTTCAAGAAAGAAAATGTTTTTGCAACCGCAATGTGGCCAGACTTGGTAGCCCATTGTGTGTGTGTGGATTGCCAATAAGGCCGGACTTGGTAGTCTCATCGGAGGTGTGACTTGGTTATCCGCGGAGAGGAGCCAATGTGATTGTATGCCAACGGAAGCCTGGAACAGCGGAACCATTGTGAAGATACTCAGGATCCCGGGACAGCAGAACCAAGGTTGGGTTTGTAAATGATTTTAGAAATGTTGATTTGGAAAATGAAAAGTGAAATCGTTAGAAAATAAAAAGGTGACACGGTCTACGAAAATATTGCATAGGAGAAACTCTTATCACACGGATACTAACGCCAGTTGAATAGTGAATGTGCATGCATTATTGTTAATTTCTGAATTGAAGGTTGTTGAATGCGCATGCGTTATTGACATGTTTTCGCGGAATATTTACCGGCCATAGTATGTTGTTACTATGTCATGTTATTAGAAATTATGGGTTAGCGGGTATGAGATTATTCTATTGAGCTTTTGAAAGCTCACGGTATTACTGTTGTAATCCTGACATATTATACTGAGGGTGACGCTGGTCTAATGTGTCAGACCTTGTAGATGAGCAAGGTGAGTTGTACACCTTAGAGGCTTTTAGAGCCGAGGAACTGGTTAGGATGGAGGAGCAAGCGGAGCAGTAGATAAAAACCCTAGTTTCCTTCCCTTTGTTGAACAAATGTACTCTTGTGAGAATTATATTGTAATAATGAGTCAGACTCTATTTAGTTTTTAATATTTATTTAACGTTCCCAAAATTAGGGGTGTTGCAAAAATTATTAAACTACACCACTGAACAAAATTTTTGGAGTCGCCATTGGTTATATTTTTGGTGTGTGGACAAATCAAGAAGACGTCTTAACTTTTTATACAGATGCACATTTTATGTGTCCTTACTACTCCCTTCATCCCTTATTTAGTGTCCAGTATTCCATTTTGGGATGTTCCTTAATAAGTGTTTATTTTGTAAAATTAGGTGGGTAAAGTTGGTGCATTGTCTATTTTGTCCCTAAAAATATATTTCATTTTGAAAAGTTAGTGAGTAAAAGTGTAATGATGATGGGTAAGTAGGGAAAGTGAAGAAAAAAATTGATATAAAAGGTATAATGATGATGTCTTTTTAATAAGTTGAAATTACGAAGCAGAACACCTAAAAAGGGACGGAAGGAATACTAAAATAGGAAAAAAAATTATAAGCAAAAGTACTAAAATAGGAAAAGTTGTCAAGGTTGTTTTAAATTAAATGAAATGGTTCCCTATTTAGACTAATTCTTGTACAAAGTTCTAATAAAACTGTTGCAGTATTCTGCTAAGGTTTCTTCTTTTTTTAAAGGATGCTGATTTTGCCGCTGCATTTTGTGCATGAAGTTACGTGAAGTTAATAGTAACTTCATGTACAAAGTAAAAAGCCAGTAGATCACGAAAATCAATTTCCTTTTGTAAATTCCTATTGGTAAATCATTTTTCTTTACCATATTCTACTGGTTTGGGTTTTTGTTAAAAATATATACGATACTTGCAAATCGTTGAAAACAATTTAATGAAACCCAAAATACACACCCCTTTTGTACCATCGACAATGTCAACATCGGCACCATAGCCATCAATTGCGGTGAAACTGCTAACGAGGAGCGGCTTCTCAAGCTTGATTTTCATTTACTTCTGGAACGTGATCCAGACGGCCTTACCCTTTACTTGGGTCGTCCCATACCTTAGCGTTCTAGGTCGTGGATTCAACACGTCATCAAAAGGATGCATCACTACAGGGGTTTTATTATTTCAAACTAGTCTAAATACAAACATTAGGAGCTTCTCTTTTTATAGGCATAAAGAGAGATATCAAGACAAACATAACTTCTAACTTTAGACAAGCATATCTTACAATTTTAGACCAGCATCCATGCACATAATAAACAAATAACTTCACTACTCCCCACAGAAATGAATCCAATTTTGTTCACATAATAGACAAACAACTTCACTACTCCCTACTGAAATGAAACAAGTAAAGAATATATGCTTGTCTAAAATTTGAAGTTATGCTTGTCTTGATGTCTGTTCTTAGTTATGCCGAAATCCTGATGTTCGTATTCAAACTTGTTTGAAATAATAAAACCAGTGTGCTTCCTTCTTAGATCCTTACTTCTTTCTTAGATCCTTATTCCCTTCCTATTTTGTGTTTGCATTTGGGAAGAGGAACTCATCGATTGACGAATTTCTGCTCAAAATTAGCTTGAGAGATCATATACTTTTGGTAAACAAAATCTTCATTTGCATGCCAAATTTCAATAAGAACTCTGGCTTACAAGCTACACTACAGGAGAGATGACATGCTATCTGAATGGATATTAGCAACTTACTGCAACTAGGAGGCAACGTCATAGTGGGTCAAATAAAAAAATGTCCAAACAAGATCTTCCAACCATCGATCAATGCTTGACCCACTGAAAACTCTTTCTGGCTTTTGCTTTTCCTGGTCTTTTCCTTTCCCCAACTCTCAGATCCCTTGTCAGAAAACCAACTAGCCAGTGGCATGACACAGTGTTAGAACTATGGCTCATATGTTAAGTATGAAGAGATACTAAGGAGTTCTAGAAAGAAGGCCAGATGCTAGAGCGGAGCAGAACGAGTGGAGCGAAGAGCAATGAGTGGAGCATAACGGAATCTAGACAATGTATCTTTCTTGGTTATGAGAAAGGGGTGAAAGGGGACAATCTTTGGGATCCTGAGACAAATAAGGTGGTGATCAGTGGGATGTGGTATTTGATGAAGACTCTATGGTCAAGGCACATCGGAAGGTTCAAAAAGCTAAGTCAGAAGAAGTGAGCAGCAAATAGCAGGGCATACAGATTGAGCTGGAAAGTTTTGATATAGGTGATACACAGCTTGATCAATAACAGGAGCAGCAGCAAAGCTTAGTCGCTGGGAGAACCAAGCGCACTATCAAGCTACCAGTGAGGTATAGGTTTGAGGACTTAGTTTCTTATGCATTGACTACTACTAGTGGAAATCTATCTACTTTTCAAGATGCTATCACGAGTTCTGAAAAGGGACAGATGGATGGAAGCCATGGTGGAGGAAATAGAGTCTTTGCATAAGAATAAGACTTGGGTATTAAAAGAACTGCCCAAGGGAAAGAAGACAGTGGGTTGTAAGTGGGTATACAAACGGAAAGAGGCAGCAACAGAAAAGGAAAGGGAAAAGTTCAAAGCTTGGTTAGCGGCAAACGGGTATTCACAGAGGAAGAGGATTGATTTTGATGAGGTCTTTTCTCCAATGGTGAGGCATTCGGCAATCAGGGTTATCTTGGGATTGGTGGCTAACTATGATCTAGAGTTAGAGCAGATGGATGTGAAAACACCATTCCTCCATGGTGATTTTGAGGAAGTCATATACATAGAGCAGCCTGAAGGGTTCATGCAACCAGAAACTGAGCATTTTATTTGTAAGTTGAAAAGTCACTTTATGGGCTGAAACAGTCTCCAAGACAATGGTACAAGAGGTTTGACTCTTTCATGATACGGATTGGGTACACACGTTGTGAGTATGATTGTTGCGTTTATGTTAAGAGTCTTGATGATGGTTCCTATATTTTCTTGCTTCTTTATGTGAATGATATCCTGATTGCTGCAAGGAGAATGGTTGAGGTAAATATGTTGAAGTTTTTGTTGGGTAAAGAGTTTAACATGAAGGATTTGGGAACGGCTAGGAAGCTACTTGGGATAGAGATTCATAGAGATAGGTCAACTGGTAAGTTGTGGTTATCTCAAAAGAATTATGTGGTGAAAGTGTTGGAGAGGTTTAGTATGGATAATGCCAAACCGGTCAGTACTCCATTGGCAAGTCATTTCAGATTATCTTCAGCTCAGTGTCCGGTGTCAGGTGAAGAAATTGAGGATATGTCGAGGGTGCCTTATATGAGTGCAGTGGATTGCTTAATGTATGTAATGGTTTGTACGAGATCCGATTTGACACATGCAATTAGCACAATCAGCAAGTACATGGCCAATCCAGACAGAGATCATTGGAAGGCGGTCAAGTGGATGTTCAAATACTTGAGAGGTACTTCAGATCGCAGGATTATGTTTGGTAGGCAACGGGATCAGATTTCAGTTGTGGGGTATGGGGATGTGGATTATGCTGGGGGTTGGAATGACAGAAAGTCTATAACTGGTTATGTGTTTACACTTACGGGTGGGCCTATTTGTTGGAGATCCATGGTACAACCTCTGGTGGCTCTATCTACTACTGAGTCTGAGTATATGGCGGTGACTGAGGCTACTAAGGAAGCATTGTGGTTGAAAGGGTTTGTTCAGGAGTTTGGCATAGATCAAGGTGGAGTTCAATTGCATTGTGACAATCAATCAAAGTGCCATTTATTTGGCAAAGTATCAGGTGTATCATGCTCGAACTAAGGATATCGACGTCAGGTTTCACAAGGTGAGAGAGTTGATTGATGCAGGTGATTTGATACTGGAAAAGGTGCACATTCTGAGAATGCAGCTAATATGTTGACAAACGGTTACTGCAGACAAGTTCAAGCATTGCTTGGACTTGGTTAATATCTCCAGGTGCTAGGAAAAAAGGAGGCATCCCCCCAACCCAATGGATGGTGATGGTTATCTTCTGAAGGGGCGAGAGTATATTCGTCAAGATGGAGATTGTTAGAACTGTGGCTCATATGTTAAGTATGAAGAGATACTAAGGAGTTCTAGAAAGAATGCTAGATGCCGAAACAGAGTGGAGCGGAACGAGTGGAGCGTAGTACAAGGGTATTTTTGGGATACATGCAAAATCCGGTTAGGGTTAGAATATAGTAGCTATAAATACTCTGTGTTGTAAACCCTATTCCATACTGTGATAATAAAGAATAGCAACCGTTCTCGCTCCCGTGGACGTATCCAATTTTGGAAAACCACGTATATCTCTGTGGTATATCGTGCGTGTGTATGTGACAAATCCTAACACACAGTAAGATGGTCAGTTAGAAATCAAAGGATGAAATGTAACCCAAATCTGCAGTCCACAGACTTTGCTGCAAAGATAAAGTAGATATTGTCGATTGGTTATGATATTGTCGATTGGTTATGGAAGTATTTTGGATCCAAGTATGATTAAGCATATTGCTTTGCCCAAGCCGTATAGCTGAGAAAAACATGGATGAAATTAACGAGAAAAGAAAACAAATGGTAATAACTGTGCCGCACAAGTAATACCTGATCTGAGAGGCGGGCGTAGATCTGGTTCCCATTTTGCAAGGCTCTGCTGATCCCCAATTGAATTGCCCCAACTTGACGTGTTCCGCGCAGATTAAGTTTTCCAAGTAAAGGAAAAATCTCAAGGAGCCAATAAAAGGCAAGAAACTTCAAATGCAATCAATAGAAGAGAACAGCAAAACCGTCTCAAAATAATTCGACCATAACTACAATAATATGTTCTTAAACCAACTTTGTCAATCAGCAATCAGCATACAAGTACATCTCAAGATCAAAGAGCAAAACGTTTCTATCAGATTCTCATAACCAAATAAGAGTTTTCCTGTATGTAGCAAGGAGCTGCTTCGAGACGTGAATTAAAAACAATCAAAACCATCAAACAAAGAAAGAGAAGAAAGTGTAAATTACAACTATCAAATTCCACATATGCATATTGAAAGGGAAAAGTAGATATTGTGAGGTCAGAGAACCATCGGTGACACAATATTCAATAAAAATCGTGCTGAGGAAAACTCCTTTTTCGTGCATTTAAATGATGAGTGCATTGAAAAGACTGGAAAAAAATAGTATGAGGATAGTCGATGCCCCGGAACATCTGCACACTTTCTAAATTCAATTTCTCGATGTTGATTTACTTGACGTGCATCTGTCACAGGAGGAACCCTCAACTTCGACAGAACTCTCACACATCAACACATGAAAAGCACGCACGAAATACGTAAACTTCAAATTTAGTTCAATTTTGTCACAGGAAAGATGTTGAAGTGGGCAGGATTTTGGGCTCGCTACCGATCAGGCCAAACTAGCTGACCCAATGCGGAAGCAAGAGTAGTATTCCCGAGTCCATGAGAACTGGAATCCACTGGAAGAAAGATAAAATTCTCCAAGAGAAATATTATTCATCAGTAGGAAGAAAGGTCCCCAGCCTTGTGCCTTAGAAGAAAATCTATCAGCATGAACAGCACTCAAACCCCCATAGCCTTTGAGAATGCCCACGGCGGTGCCTCGACTAAGAGGGAAGTTTTTCATGTTAGTTACCACTTACAAGTATGGCTGTCCCAAGCCAATCACTGCTATGGGTGGCAACTGGCAACACCAAGCACAACCCGTAACTGTGAATTAAAATTAGGCATTGCCAATTGAAAATGAAAGCTCAAAGTACAAAACAATGAGGCCTCTATTTAAGTGAACACAACAATTTGGAAGGTAGGCAAAAAATAATAATAATAAATTGGAAGGTAAATCTAGCTCTATGGGGCTTTTTGAGTCTTTGACGCTATTGCCATATGGGGGAAAAAATTGGGCATGATAGATGCAGGATTGCAAATTGTGAACGAAGGATTTAACAATTCATGGCCTAGGCCCCAGATAAGGGAAACACTCACCCTTGAAATACGGTTTTTGTAGTTTTTACTCGGTGTTCTAAAACAATGAATAAATTGCTGGCAGGCCTATCTGATTATGTGTGACTAACGATTAATTGCCGATCACTAACTAATATGCACCTATTAATCCCTTAAAAGATGACCGACCGTTCGACTAGCGCCTAACAACGTTTAGAACATTGGTTTTAGGACACTAATGATAGGGATGAAGATCAAAACCCGGGGCCAGAATGGACATGCAAAGTGTTAACTACTACAAAAGAATAGAAATCCACAAGGGAAGTATCAAAAAACAAAATTGAATCAAATTACAGTTCCCTAAATGAAGCAAAACCCTAATTTTTTTGGAACAAAAACATCCAAATAAAAATCAAATGGAGAGTCGGAGGGATCAAAATCATACCGGAGTAGGAATTATATCAAATTAGTAATAGCCGCCGGACTGATCGCATGGAGGCCTGGCCTGAGTCTGGTCTTTTGTGTTTGGGGATGACGATGGTATTGAGACAGAGAAACGATGAAAAGGTGGCAATGTAACAAACACTTGGGGCTACGATTTAAATTTTAAATCTTGGCTGTCAGATGTATGTGGAGATGATCCAAGTCTATTTCTCTCTCAACGGACTCAGATTCCCTCCGCAATCTACCGCACATTTTCACAACGACACATCAAATAAATGACTCAATGATTCAAATTAAATCGTAAACCCAAATTTAGTTGTCCTGAAGTTATTTCAAGACGTCGTTTCTTTTTTTCCTCCTAACTTTATAAGATTAGACTGTAGCTTGTAGTCAGGGCTGACCTGGGGGTAAGCCCCACAAGCCCTCGGGCTTGGGCAACCCTCCAGGCTAGGTCAACCAAAAAAAAAAAATGTAAGTTAGGTATAAATATAGAAAAGTCTTCCATTACTGGCACAAAGAGTTTGTTTGCTGCTCTAGCCGTTAGGATGCTGTCAATGTTTTGGGAAACCCAAGTTCGATTCCCACGAGCTGCAAGCGCCTCATCTTTTATTTGTTACCCCATTTTTGTTCTACTCCCACACCTAAGTTCAATTCCCACACCTCCCAAACTCATCTTTTCTATACTACTCCATTTTTTCCCACCTCTTTTTCTTTTCCTCCTAATCCACAATATTTCAAAAATCAAATTACTAAATTATTTTGTTGAAAATTTGCAATTTAACAAACAAAATAGTGGAGTAATGTATAAGTAATATGTTGTTCCATTTGATTAAAAGAAATGTAACGCCCCCAAAATCAGGGTACGTTAAATAAACATTTTATTTAAATTTCAAAACAGAGTCAAGCTCTTATTACAACAAAACCCCCACAGGAGTTCAATATTACAAAAGAGAGGGATAACTAGGCTTCCTAACTACAGCTCCTCTTGCTTCTTCATCCCAGCCAGCTCCTCAGCTTCAAACGCCTCCAAGCGAAGTGTTCCTCTTGATCATCTACAAGGTCTGACACATTATACCGGCGTCGCCACCAATATAATATGTCAGGGTCACCACAAGGCAACACCGTGAGCTACAATGCTCAGTAGAGTAATCCCATACCCGCTAACCCATAACTTACAAACAAGACAAATATTAACATATCCACATTCGATATCAACGTTGGTGTCCAAGTTTCTCTTTGTTTCTCCTACGCGACTCGTCGTAGACTGTGTCAATCATTTCCATTTACAAAACCATCTTTCAAAATCATTTGCATTGGCTCCGTACCGCGGATAACCAAGCCTTTCAAAAATCTTTAGCATTGGCTCCGAACCGCGGATAACCAAGCCATACACACCCAACCTCGGTTCCGCCGTTCCGGGTTCCCGAGTATCCTCACAATGGTTCCGCCGCACCGGGTTCCCATTGGCACACAAAACTTGCATTGGCTCCTCTCCACGGAAAACCAAGCCATATTACCAATAAGGCTACCACGTCCGGCCATATTGGCAATCTTCACAAAGGGCTACCAAGTCCGGCCACATTGTGGTTTTCACAACCCACGCAATGGGCTACCAAGTCCGGCCACATTACGGTTTTCATTCACACAACGGGCTACCAAGTCCGGCCACGTTGCGGTTTTCACAATCCACACGATGGGCTACCAAGTCCGGCCACATCGCGGTTTCAAAACACATTTCTCATCATTAACCACACCCTAGGTGTCATGTTTCTACTTTCCTCGGTTTTTGTGTCACGTTTACAAGTCAAGACTCCGCGGTGTAACTTTACATACCAAGATGCATTTCATACGACTATTCCAACAAGATCATCCAACTACTTACTAGCTTGCATGCTTGAATCATCATAAACAAACATACATCATGCATTTCCAACTTTAAAAGATAACCTTATCAACGATCAAAATATCTTTGAATCAAACATACGATTAACATGATACATAAAGTTTAAGTGCAAGGTTAAACTACTTATACTTAGGAAAAGTAGGTAAGGATCAAACTACCTTGATCCGAAACTAGTCGGGGCCGAGTAAGCTAGGTGGAATTTCTCCCGAATCTGGACCGAACTTCGGACGGCAGTAACTCGGTCAATCTTTGGCCGAATAGAGTCGTTCTTGGGTCTAGAACGAAGTTCTCTAAACCCTCTACAACTCTCGAGAAGGAAGTTAATCCTAGAAACGAACTTAGGTTGGAGAAAAATGGGGGAAAAGCAAAGGACAGTAAGCTGTCCAGAAATGGAAATCCAGAAATTTTACTGAACTTCGGATGGCAATATCTTGGTCATTTCTTAACCGATTGGGGTGATTCTTGAGCCTAACTTCAAGGTTTCGAAGTGCTCTACAACTTTCCAGAAGGAAGTTGATCCTAAAAACTACTCTAGGCAGGAGAAAATGGAGGATTTCCGACGGGACAGTGGCTGCCCAGAAACTGGAAATGGTTTTCTAGAGAGAAGGAAGAGCTATTGCTTGAGGTGTGAGTTCAAAGGCTTAGAATGGCCTTCTATTTATAGGCAAGAGCTTGGCCCTCTCCTCTCTCTCTCTCTCTAAGTCTCACCTTGACACTTGGCAAGAGATCATGGAAGATCAATGCAAATCCTTAGGCTTGTAAGGCTATTTTGTACCATGGTGAGATTCTTGAATCCAATGGATGGTTGAGACGGAAATGGTACATGATCAAAGGGTCAAGAAGTTGCAAGGTGTTCAAGAAGTACATCAAATCAAATCCAACTTTTAAGCACAAATCAAGGAAAAATCCTAGGTTTGCATGGCTATTTTTGTACCAAGATTGATCTTGGATCAATTGAATGGCTAGGATTGATCCTTAGTGGGCAAGAAAAAGATTGGTACAAGATCTAAGGGTTCAAACCATTGCAAGGTGTATACAAGAGTACAATGGAGTTAAGATTTGTTGGTTGAAAGAATAACTACCAAGGATATGAAAAATATTGGAAGATCATGGTGGTACAACCAAATCCTTCTTCTTTCTTCCTTCCTTCTCTCTCTCTCTCTCTCTCTCTCTCTCTCTCTCTCTCTCTC
>BPLS01015622.1:0-12744 GCA_019656275.1 Rhododendron kiyosumense | reverse complement strand
GGGGGGGAGAATAAGGGTGTGTTCTACTAACTTAAACTAAGTACTTATTTTTTGAATTAAAGGCGATGTATTGCGAGAGAATGACCTCTATCGTAAAACGGAAAATAAGGTACCGTTTCGCTAAAGTTTCAATTTTTAAGTATTTATTTATTTTTTTACGAGACAAATCATTTTCTCACAATACATCACTTTTAATTTAAAAATTAATATTTATTTGAGTTAGTGGAACACATCCTAAGTACTTACTAAATACTCCCTCCATCCTATTTTCATTATCCATTAATCTGTTTATCTCTTTTATATCTTTTAGTGTGGATCTTGAAAAATATGTAATATGGATCTTATTTGATAGATCACGATTAGTTATATAATACAAAATTTTCAAAATTATGAAAAATAATATAGATTAAAAGATATAAGTAATTCAAAAATGAACAATGAAAATTGGACGGAGGCAGTAATAAGAATCATAGCGGAACGAGACCTGATGTTAGACTTTTTCTTGAATATTTTTGTAACGCTCCGATTTTTCAAGGAATTTCGGAGGCAACAAAAATAATAAAATTTTATTGAAGTAACTCTAGAGTGACTCTAGTCTTGATTCAAATACCAAGCGAACTCGATCTCAATCCCTGGTATTCCTCTTGTGTCCCACTGCTCCTCCATTGAATCTTGCACCCTTTGGCAAATTGATCGATCAAGCAACCAATTTACTAGGATTAAGACGTATCTGTGAATGATAAATCACCCAGTAGAATAATCCAAATCAATTACCCCTCTTACTTTACAATTAGCAAGCAAGCAATATAATAATGATGCGAAGAAGTAAAACAAATATTTTTCACATAAACCGGTTTATTACTATCCATTAATCCTACGTGAAATCTAAGATCCCATCCACAAGATCTTTTCCTCCCATAACCACTAACTATGACCGTGTCATGGAAAATCCCTCCCCCCCTTACTTGTCCTACACACGGGGTCCTAAACGAGTTCATCTAAGTTATGTACTTCGCATAAATTCATTTAAGACCATAGCAGGGGGCACGATTACCCTTTGAAACTTCCCATGACGTACCATACGTTAGGGTCGCCACCATTCCTAAGATACTAACTATGATCGTGTCATGGGACAATCCCCCCTTACTAGCCCTGCAAGGGCACAATTACCCTTTGGAACATCCCATGGCGTACCATACATTAGAGTCACCACTATTCCTAAGCCACTAATTATGACTGTGTCATGGAAAATCCTCCCTTGCTGGCCTTGCAAAGGCATGATTACCCTTTGAAACTTCCTATGACATACCATACGTTAGAGTCACCACAATAACATCACTGGGCCCTACAGGTAACCCATTTCAATACAGGGCCCAACAAGTCACCCTCACCATTGCAATGGTCCAAATCGAATCTACAATCTCACAACTCCTACACTTTACCATTTTCCCATTAACTTAACCTCGTCTATGTGAATTCTATTCTCATACCACCTCATGTCTCTAGGGTCCAATCTAGCACATAGATAAGGAATCAGAGCAATATGTAATTAATCAAAATAATAATTGAAATAAATAACAAGAGAGGTAAATCATGTATCTTGTTATGAACAGGCCGTTGCCCTTAGTCTTGCATAGTCAAGATGTTAATAAACATGTAAGAAACTTTTATCAGATGAAAGTTTTTATAAAAAAAGAAGAAGAAGTCTAGGCTTGTATTGTTTTTAAGAATTTAGATTGATTAATAACCATAATAAATATAATTAATAATTAATAATAATCAAAATAATTAGCATGCCCGTAAAACGATTTCTAGAATCCTACGCAATGTGATCGAGTGCCAAAAATCTAGTCCGAAGGGTCGCAAGATTATTTTTAAATAAAGATATTAACAAAAGTTGTTGAAAGTAAAATAATTGGATAATAAATAATCTAATAATTCAAATATGTTGAGGTTAACAAGATTTTGCCTAGGGAATGTAAAGAGTCTAAAAAAAATTATTCGGGCATTAATTACATAGTTTATAAGGTCGCGAGGTAATTTCAACAAGAAACATTGTAAAAATAATAATAAATAGCTAATTAAATAAAAAAATGAAATTAACAAGATATCGTTTTTGAGATGTGAGAAGTCTAGAAAAAATAGTTTGGGTGATAAAAACGTTATTCGGAAGGTCACAAAGATTTTTCATTTGCAAAATCTTGGAAGATAACGAATAAATAATCCGTAAATAAGTAATTAATAAAAAAAAAATGATCTTAACAAGATATGATCTTTGAGGTGTGAGGAGTTTAGGAAAAATAGTCCGGGCGTCAAAAATTATGTTCGGAAGGTCGCAAAACGGTTTCGAACGCATTTTAATAAAAGCTGAACGGAGTTGGCGTATGAGGGTCCTGGCGGCAATGTTGGACCAGTCAACCTTGGGTGGAGCAACTCATCGCGAGCTCGGGACTGGTTCTTGCGGCTTGCACATTGTGGCCGTAAACTCAATGGCAGATTTAGATTTTTCTTGTTTTGGCTCGATTTTTGATGCATGGATCCATTTAGGCTATTGGATTAAACATAAAAACACTTAATATATTTAGAGGAGAGGTTTGAATGGATTATAATACCTTGGTTTGATTGAATTGATTCAAAACCGAAATTTTGAATTTTGAGGAAGAAGACTTTGGGTTTAACGAACGGGGAACCTTGGGACCAAATTTGATGATGTTTGGGGATGCTTGGAGTTGTGGGAACTGATTTGGACAGTTGAATTGGGTTCCTGTTGGGTCTAGGTACGAAACCCATTTTTTTCTCTCTCTAGAACTCCATTAACAGAGCTCCAAGCTTGCTGTTTTTCTCTCTACCTTTCTCTACGAAATTTTCAGTGGTGATGGTGGTGTTGTATTCTCCAATTTCGAATGGGGAATGGAGGGGTCTTTATAGGAGGTTGGGTGGAGTGGGGAGCAAGGAGGGAGAGAGGAGAAAGAGCTAGTTGGGGGAAGAGAGAAGGTAGGGTGGTGGGCAAGGAATGGGGTAGAGGGGATGGATACTGAATATGGGGTAGGGGAGGGGAGATGGTTCGCTTGGAGAGAAAGGAAGATAATTAATGGAGAGAGAGAGAGAGAGAGAGAGAGGAGAAAGTAGAAAAAAAAAAAAGGGTAAACTATAGTTAACCTCCTCTAACAAAGCCTCGAGTGCATTTTGCCTCCTTTAACTTTTTTTTTTGGCATACAACCCCTTCTAACTAACTGAAATTCAAACGGTTATAACTTCTTCATCCGAAATCGAAAACATACAAATTATATATCGATTTTGAGGTCTTGTGTAGACACCCTATCCTGGACTATCCGGATCAGCACGTTTGCGGTCTTTTTGTTACCCCAATGATGATAAACGGTCGAAAACTCTCCAAGGTCGATGGAAGGTCGTGAGCTTTGAGCGTTGGATTCTCCTCTTTCAAACCATTTCAAATCCCTTCAAACCCTTCAAATCCAGAGCTAGATAGGCCTCAGCAAAACCGAACCTTGCTTACGCCAGCTCCCGCTTGGCGTGCGCCAGGAAATTGCCACGTGTCGGACATCGACCGTTGACTGAGTTTGACCTGGCGCACGGTAGAATGTAGGTGGCGTACGCATGGTCAAGGCCGGTCAAGTCACCGCTTTTCTGTCACGTGCTCGAGACTTTGCAACCACCCCAGTACAGTGCAGAGCCTCCTGATCATTACATGCTGCAGGGTCGTCCCCCTCTCTCTCCTACACCCCCATCAAAGCTAGTCCTATGCATTTAATGCATGGAGGCTCCCTCTAACCTAACCCAACCCCCCTAACCCCAGCTGATCACCACTGATCCCAGCTTCTCTCCTCTATAAATGCCAACCCTTACATTCATTGCAAGGGTTAACAACATTAAAAGCCAAGTTCCTTCCCCTCTTCTCTCTTGTTCCTTGTTTCCCCATTGTAAGAGTGAGAGATAGAGAAGCTTCATACACCCCTCCCACTGATCAGTCACCACACAGCCTCCATCCTCAACCCCCAAAGCTCAAACCATCCTTCTATCTCTTGCACCAAAGGTATACCACCTTTGCGTTGCTTTCTGTTTTCAATTCCTGAGGGGAACCAGAAGGGTTCTGGCTAGTAACTGATACTAGTCCAGGCCCCTTTCTGGTAAAATAAATCAGTCGCAGAGGGCAAACTATGGCGCACGCCAGCTTCATCTCGCCGTACGCCACCTTTTGGTTGTATGTGCACAGCTGGCGTGGGGATCATGGAGTACCCATTAATTGCTTACTTCCTTTATTTCATCATCTTCTAGCATGCTAATAACCAGTTTATTGCTTTCTGCATTTTAGAACTGTTCAAATGTAGCTTTCAATACTTGTGTCTTTTGCTTCTTAAGGCCTCTGGGGTATTTCTGGTCATGTTCCAGAGCCCAGATGATGTAAAGCCAAACACTGGTCGGCACGCAAAGCTGGCGTACGGTCCCCATGGGGTGGCGTACGGCACGCTTGACACAGACCAGTGCCTGGCCCTTACATCACGGATCAATCTTGGCCTCTTATTCCTCCCCACTCTGTTTATGGGGTTTGCTTTGCTGTTTTCATGGCTCTTAGCCATTTCCCATCTCTGTACATGTACTTGAACTATATTATGAACTGCGTGGTTTGTCCTGGGTGTGCACTGGTCCATTCCAGAGCCCAGAGGGTCGAGAGTAAGAGCTGTAAGAAATCAGTAGGGTAGTGTACGCCAGCTTGAAGGTGGCGTGCGCAGGGTTTGTTGGCGTGCAGTGGCTTTGCCATTGCGTACCAGCATGTTGCCTGCTCACGCACCCGACGAGCAGCGTACATCATCCCATTGAACCCCTTGCAGCGCTTGTTCTCAATCTATATTCTTACGTTTAAATTCAGTTCAAGCAAGCAAACCATCATCTATAAACATTTTGTCATATAAACTGTAAGCTGTTACAGTTTTAACCCCCATTAACTGTTCCCCCGCCCTAACTGGCTAAAAATGATCAAATGAGAGAAAAATGCAAATGTTTTATAAAATGCCCGAGTAGAGACCAATCTCCGGATTGGGCGAGAGGGGTGCCATAAAATCCTTCCCCTCTCGTAACCTGGCTCCTGAACCTCAGATATCAAAGGTGACGACGGACCAGTCTACGCCTTTTCAAATCAAATCAAAACCCTTTTTCAAATCAAAACAAGCGTAGCAAGCGTTCTCGAGTTCGGTTCCTTGGGTGTCTCACCGTTAAAACCCGAGTGGCGACTCTGAATCGAAGCGTTTCGCCGCGCTATTTTCTAAGAGGGCCGCCCCCCAAACAAGTTAACCCTTGCAAAACCAAAATCGGGCGATTTTTTGGGGCGTGTGCCCACATCTTGAAGTCAGCTTTCTAATGGCACCAAAATCACATCACAATTTAAAGAACACAGAAAGTTATGATCAAAACGGTCTTTCTGTCTACCAGCCCTTACTCTTTTGATCATAACTTTATGTGTGCTTTGAATCGTGATTTTATTTTAGTGTCATTAGAAAGCTGACTTCAATACCTCGAAATCGATATATAATTTGCATGTTTTCAATTTCGGACGAAGAAGTTATGACCGTTTGAAGGTATGACCATTTGAATTTCAGTTAGTTAGAGGGGGTTGAGTGTCAAAAAAAAAAGTTAGAAGGGGCAAAGTGCATGCGAGGCTTAGTTAGAGGGGGTTAACTATAATTTACCCAAAAAAAATTTGTTTTGGAAGAAAAAATATGGTGCATGTGACACATAATACACACATGAAATTTACATTATGGAGTAATAAAATCTTTATAGCTAATTTACTAAAAATAATCATACCGAAATAAAATTTGCAAATCTAATAAAAAAATTGGGTTGAAAATCTGGGTTGTTACAATTCTTCAAAAAAAATCGAGTTAAAATTATAATATTTTCACTGTATTCGGTTGCTAGTTTAGTTTTTGTTTTAGTTTTGTTTTCAATAATTACCATATATCTTTCTCCAATCATTACCATATATCTCAAATTATTAATTTCATTTCTCTTTCTATCTCTCTCCAATTATTACCCCTCTCCAATTATTATCTTATTTCTCTCTCCACCCACTACCAAAACTAAACTAACAACCAAATGCTCAAAACTAATAAACGAGAAAAAAAATTTAAATAAGAACAAAACAAAAAGTTTAGTTAGGTTTTTTTTTTTTGAAAAATGTAGTGATAATGTCAAAATTATTTTTGTTAATGTCAAAACTGTTTTGCATAAAAGACTTGTACCATACGCATGGTACAAGTCTTTTATGCACTGTTTTGACATTAACAAAAATAATTTTGGCATTGTCATTTGCTTCAGAAAACTAGTCTTATTAAGGAGGTGTTTCCGGTAGTGAATAAGTTTTGGAGGAAAAAAATTTGTAATCACGTTGTTAGGTCATAGGTGTTTCCGACGGTAAATAAATTTTAGACAAATATCAAATTCGTTTTCTATAGTGAAAATTGTAAATAAGTATGTGAGTGAAAAAATTATTGAGAAATTTTTAATTAATGACAATGGTATCTAATAAGTTTTTCTATCCACCTTATTTTTTATTGATTTTTTATTTTTTTTTCAAGTCCCATTTTTTAGCATAAACAAACAACTGCTCCTTAAGGCTCCATTTGTTTGGGGTAAAATATTTTCTGGCAAAACATTTTACGTATTTTCCGGTGTTTAATTGTGTAAAAAGTGAGGAAAACATTTTACATGTATAACATTTTTCATTAATTGGATAAAAATGATTTATCCTTAAATCTTCTGTAAGTTATTTTCCAAAACAAACCCGTTACCTTCTACTGCAATTTTTATTGCTCAGTTTCCTCAATCGTGAGTCCTGACCCACGTTCAATTTCAATATTTTCAGATCTCTCCACTGTTTAAGCATCCTCTCTCCCTCTACACTATTTTGTCTCTTTTCTAAAAGTATTTTTCAAGTGCCAACCAAATACTAAAAAATAAAAATTTATAATTTGTTTTTTGAAAAAATATTTTACATGAGAGGGCTCCGTTTTCTGATTAATTTTTTTAATCATTTCATAGTTGTACAATTGGTAGTCACAAGTTTTGTATAACACGTGACGTTTGGTTGAAGAATTTATATGGGCCTTTGTAAAATATTTTATATCGAAACAAACGGAACCTAAATGTCAAAACTTATTGACAAGCCTACACATGTTCTTCTTTAAATTATTGGTACACCCCTAATTCGTACATATTTTTTTGTGAGTGTGCCGTATTGGCGGATTTCAATTTGTTTTGAACTAGGGTTAATTACTACTGACGAGTTGGAACCAGATGAACCTCGTTGAGAGCCAACGAATCATCGGAACTGAACTGAATCTGTCGCTGTCGACGCTGTCAAATTACGTACTCCTTTCCTTCCATAATTTTTGTCCGGTCCATAAAATGAAAACGTAAAAAATAGTAAAATTTCTATTTTTTTCCATATCGATAAGTTTTTTTCAAATTATAAAAAATATTAAATTTTTTCTTGAAAGAAATGCACTATTTTAAAGTTCTCGTTCGCGAACCAAACAAATATTTTGAGATGATGGGATTCTTATCTTTCTTCAAATGGCAAAAAACAACCCTAGTCCGCTTTTTACTACGCCTAAAAAAACCACCTACACCATTCTGTACCCCTGCCCTACTCTGCAAAAAAGATGTTGATTGAGACTGTGTATTTGTACTACAATAGTAAGCTGTGTTCTTGGTCAAGAGTCTACCGGGAAATCATGCCCGTCAGATTCGTATCTGGGATTCTCTACTGAAATGTACCAAGAGATTCACCAGCACCTTTATCCCCTCGAATCCTGGCCGTACGATTCGTATCTGGATTCTTCTCTCTCTCTCTACTCTGCCAAGATATTCACCACCACCTTAAATTTTGTCCCGATGGAAAACAGTGTGTGACTGTGTGTATCTGCGGAGTTGGGGGCTGCTGTCCCTTCTGCTGTCCTGGCCAAAGGGATCCTGCTCCGGTCTCGCTCCAACGATAAAAAAACGTTCACTTCGTAGAGCTCGCCAAGTTAAACAAATATGTAAAAAAATCAGCTCAATCTAATATTATTAAATGCCTAATTGAAATATTTTTGTCTTGAAAAGAATGGATCCAAAACACTAGATCAAATATACTAGAACCCATTATTGGTAAGTTATATGTGTTCCGATCAAATTGATTTTTTGCATACTTGTTCAACTCAACGAGCTCTACAAAGTGAACGTTTCCGATTTATCGGACCAAGACCAGAGTGGAGGCCCCTAGGCCGGAACAGCATGCTGATGTCCCTTGAATGGACAGCAGCCCCCCAAGTCCGTGTATCTGTATCTTGAATGATGTTCTTCCCAAATCTTTTGCCAACCGTGTAGTGCATTTTACGAGAGAGAGAGAAGAGGAACATGAGCACGTGAAAATGGCAATTATGTACTGCAACCCCAGACTCGGTAATTTATGAGATATGAAGAGTTCATGTTCATCTCTCCTTCCTTCCTCCCTCCGTCTATCTTTACGGTACCCCACCTATGATACAAACAAAAAGCATCTAATGCAGAGAGAGAGAGGAGAGAGAATAGTACAGTACTGTAGTAGTAGTAGCAGCTATATGTTCTACATGGAAGGCTCCCATTGGTTGTAGATAGAGGGTGTGGCTTGTTTTTGTTTAGGTGGTGGTGGTGATCAGCTAGCTATAGGGCATGGCTGTAAAGTGTGTTATCAGGCTTTGGCAGTTTGTTTGCAGAGACAACTCATTTGGACAGTTTTTACTACTTCAACAAAAAGTTGAAAACAGAAAGCCAAAATGAGATGGTGTGGTTCCCTTGAGAAAAAAGAATGGAAAAATTCTAAAATCAGTCAAATGAGCTGATAATATTAGGTGTGTGAATATGTGTGTTAAATGATGTAAAAAAATAACAAAAATATATATTGGCTTTATTTGATTGGCAGTTTAGTTTAATTTAATTTAGTTTTGATAATGGGTAAAGAGAGAAATAGCTAGGGTTAGATTGAAGAGAGAGGTAATAATTTGAGAGAGATAAAAAAATAATAATTGGATAAATTGAGTAATGATTTGAAAGAGAAATAGGGTAATGATTAAAAAACAAAACTAAGATGGGAAACGAACATAGCCATTGTCTTTGTCTTCTAATGTGTTTATTGTCAACCCAGTGGACTGACAATAGTAAGACCGAAACAAGAAAAAGAAAAAGACAAAAAAGGATGGGGTGGTGTGGAGTAAGGGTCATCATTTAGCCCGAGGGCCCGCGACCCACCCAAAGCCCGCCTGGCTTTTATCCGGCTCGAGCCCGTAAAATGGGCAGGCTAGCTCGGCCCGTAATTTGTAATGGCGCGGGCTCAGGCCTATGAATTTTTACTCGGCCTGGCCTGTGAGCCCGCTTGATAGCCCGCCCATGGTACCCATCCAAAAGCCCGCCAACGGGCCCGCCTATTAACCCAAAATCCCACAAAACCCTTTCTTTTTTCCCTTGATTTAGTTTTGTCCACAAAAATTTAAGCCCGCCAATTGGGCTAGCCCATGGGCTGGGCTTGGGCTTCAATTTATGGTAGGTGGCCCGGCCCGCCAAAAAAAAAAAACCTGGTCGGCCCGGCCCGTGGGCGGGCTTGGGAAACGACTTAGCGGGTTGGGTCGGCCCAGCCTGGCCCGATGATGACCCTTAGTGTGGAGGTAAGAAAAACAGTATACTACACACAAACTTACGGTCCCATTCGTTTTGGGATTTTGGATTTAGAGTTATAGGTAATAAGTATAGAGAAAAATAACGTATCGTTTTGGGATTTGGATTTAGAGTTATAGGTAATAAGTATAGAGAAAAATAGAGTAATAATTAGAAATAAGAGTAATGATTGAAGAGAGATAGAGAGAAAAATGAAAAATAATAATTTGAAAGAAATAGGATAAATGATTAGAATCCAAAATCTAAAACCCTAAAACGAATGAGGCTAATTTTGGATCAAATTACTTCTTAAAAATCACAAATATCGACGATCGTAATCCAATACTCTTGTCACTGCATATCAATACAATACCTGCAGACAAAAGGAAAAATCAATAAGGCCCTGATTGGATGCAGTATAAGGCTCCCGTATTACCTCATCATTCCTTCTACATAACATTATTTGAAGCATAGCAATTGACGAAGCAAAAGTTTCTCTCAGACGACCAAGATACAAAAAGAGACATAACAGAACTTGAAAAAAATAATTCGAAATTTAAATATTTTGAGTAGATAATCTAAACGCAAAGCATAAGCAAAACCCAACCGTTCAAAGTGGGGGAAAAAAAGTGCACCAAATCTTTTTTTTTTTTGATCCGAAGTGCACCAAATCAAAGCATCAAAATACACGAACCTCGCGAAACCACGTCTGGCATTGGCAATACACTGCAATAAACAAACAAAATTGGTTTGGGCTTTAGGTGTTCGGCTTCACCTATTTTGGTGTTTTTAGGTTTTGTGTTGGTTCCTTATCAATCTTGGACTTTTACGTGTTTGGGAAAATGATGGTTCAGGATATATTTTGATAATTAATACCTATCAAGGATATGCTAAAAACATTTGTTAATGCTGAAAATGTCTTTGACGGATATTAATTATTAAAACACGTCTTTGGCCGTTATTTTCCCTAGGTGTTTTTGTTTTTTCCCCTAGGCTCAGCCTGTTTGGTCTAAATCAGTTCCTTCATGTGGTTAAGAGAAGAGGGCCTTGAATGATCAAGATGGTGTATCCAAGACCATATTAGCTCTGTACTCCGTATTATGAGTTAATGAATCTATTTTTTGCCGTTTCAAAAAAAAGGAAAAAAATCCACCAAGCTTCCTTACCAACTTGGACCAAGAAATCTGCAATGGAGCATAAACCATGGAAGAAGAAATATTAGTGCTAAACTGCTACTCCAAAATCAAGTACCTTAAATTTAGGCGATTTACAACTTCCAAAGTGGAAAATGAAAAGTCTACACACACGGATGTGAATTGATAAAAGGAAAAGAAAAATCAAAGGAAAAGATTAAATAGTAGTACTAGAAAGACAACTTCCCATAAAAAAAAATAATAAAAAGACAACCATAGAGTTTTACTGTATTTCCTTTGTTATTTTTCACAGACCAAAGAAAACAAAGGTACGGAAAGCCTTGGTATGAAAAGTCTACACACACGGATGGAGTTTTACTCTCCCATAAGCTACGCCTTGGGAGAGTCTCCCTTGGTCGTGCTGCGCGCAGTGGCCCCATACATCGCGCAGCGGTTAAGTTCAGAATATACAACTGTCAGGAATCGAATCTATGCGCAAAGCCTTGATATGTTTAAACCTCAACTTACGGCCTAATTCTTGACCAACTACACTACACTCCTGGGGCAGCCAAGTTACAACTAATTCGAGTTTTTTAAAATTTCCGCTCGAGTCGATCTCGAGCTTCTTTCGAGGTTCGTTTTGTGGTCCTACATATGTTGATCAGGTGCAGTACGGCCCTAGCTACAAAATAGTGAGAGAGGAAAAATTATTACAGTAATTCAATGCCCCAATGACTGGGTCACATGGTGCTTCGTCTCAATCTTTTCATCACATATATGTGTGCTTTTCATGAATAATTTATGGTGAGAAAGTAGGACTGCGAAAGTGAACGTGTCTATTTTGTGAAGTGAGGAGAGTCAGTTGATTCTATTATGAGGTTCTTTCTTTGCTAGAGTCAATGGTAATAACGCGAGATTACATGACTACTACAACACAATTGATCCCTTATTATTATTAATTTTTTTAGCCGGTAATTGATCCCGTTATCATAGATCCAAACCCAATTTAAGTAGCGATCTACTCACTCGTCCCCTAATTTTAATATTCTCAATGGTCTCATAAAATTGATCCTTCAAAACTACGTATAATTTTTAAGTTTAAAAATAATGTAATTGAAGAACTAGTTTGTTATTTGCTAATAGTAAATGGTTCTTACGCTTGCTCTTTGAAGTAGAATCATTTGTACGTCAATTCAAAAACAAAAGACAATCTAAAGAATTTAATTTCTACAAATTTAAAGGAACTTAAATCTAGGTACACGGGGCACCAAAGATTACTTAAGGTTCCCAAAATCTCTTCTCCTCTATTCCTATTTTCTCCAAACTTCTTGATGATGTAGGATTTTTGTGCCGAGAGAGATAGAGAGAGGGCTGATGTGCCATGGAGATTTTAGGTCAGCGAGAAAAAAACATGTGAAACTCGTCTTAACGATTGGAGATTTTTGTGAGAGAAAAACTAGGAATTTATTAATAAAGTACTCACAATGTTAACTCTTAAATTTTATATTTTGTTATATTCTAACCTGTAGTTTTTAGAAATTAATGTTGATATCCTTGTATTTCAAAGGTTACTACTATTTGATTTTTTTTTTTTCCCCAAAATACTAGAGGGGGGCCGGGGTGAACCTAGCTACATCCTTTCATACGAACTTATTATTTTTTGAATATAACAATAGAGTTTTTTTCTTTGCAGGAGCGACCGCCCCTACTAGCTACTCCCCGACTCCATCCTTGGGTACATGATTGTAATGACTTGCACGATCTATATATGATCTTTCTGAAAGTTCACTTGGAAAGAACAATTTCATCGGAAAAAGGATGAGTGAAACTCATAGGTGTTTTCGGTAGTAAAAAATTTGTAAATTTTTTTTATAATTGAGAAGTTGTTGGGTATTTCCGATAGTGAAGATGTTGATGGTTT
>BPLS01015605.1:0-21309 GCA_019656275.1 Rhododendron kiyosumense | reverse complement strand
GTACCTCCAAGCTTCCAAAGAGGACAAGCCAGTGGCAAAGACCACGAAAGAGAGGAAATGTTTAGAGAAATGATGGTAGCTTTTCGAGAGATGGCTCAAACTCAAAGAGCCATGATCAAGAGCATGAGAAATAGGTTGCCTAATTTAGAGGCAGCAGGAAATAGCCCAGGGGAAAATGGGCAGAACCATCAAGCCAACTCGAACACTCACCAAAGTTCCTTCGAAGGAAGGCTTGGAGAGGATGTTGGTAGAAGTAGAATGAAATCTAGAACAGGTAAAGAAAAGATGTATCCGGATGAAATACCACAATCTTGGTATGAGCCTGTGAGACCTCCAGAACCTGTCCTAGAGATTCCAAGGCAACCTCGTGGTGTTCACATAGGGGTTCGACGGAACACTAGAGAAAAACAGAGTATGAATCCTCTCTTCGAGCCCACATTTGGGGAGTTGGAGGATGATTCAGAACCAGAATTGGTTCGTAAGCCTGAGAGAAGGGGTGAAAACCCACAACACCCTCGCCAAAAGGTCCCAACTACTAAGAATCCTCTCAAGACAGCTTATGGAACCCATAGGTCTGTTCGAACTAATGAAGCATTTGATGAAATGCAACCTACATCGTATGGGAGGATTCCTAGAGAAAAACAAGGGGATTTAGACACAACAAGAGGAGTTTATGAAGATGGTTTCATAGGACCAGGGCCTCCTGTTGAAAATCAGGAGCAAAACTTCCTCATAGGCAATCCAATACTAAGGGACCAAGTCATGGGTCTCATACAAGAGGTTTGTGGACCTCGAACTCGGAGGGTACAATCTCAAATTTATAGAAAACCATATCCAGAATGGATAGACACGACTTTCCAAATCCCTCGAGAGTTTAAAATCCCAGATTTTACTCTGTTCTATGGGGATGGGAGACAGTCTTCTATAGAGCATATAGCAAGGTTTTCTGCCCAGTGTAAGAATTTAGCTCAAAATGGCTTCATGAAGTTGAAGTTATTCCCAAATTCTTTGTCCGGGCCAGCTTTTGCATGGTATACTAATCTGCCGCCAGAATCAATAACTGATTGGTTCCAGATGGAAGAGGCATTCCATGCACAGTTCTTTAATGCTGAGCCTGAAGTCTCCATGGCAGACTTAGCAAGGCTGAAGCAGAAACCAGATGAGAAAGTAGTAGATTTCATATCTAGGTTCAAAAGAGCAAAGACCAAATGCAAACTTCGACTGCCAGAGGCAGAATTCGTAAGATTAGCGCAAGATGGTTTAGAAAGAGAGCTTCGAAAGAGGTTTGATTCTACAGAGTTTAGAGACTTTGCAGACTTGACCTATAAAGTGGCTAGATATGAATCACTGCTAGAAGAGGATATGGACAGACATAATTCCTCTTACCCTACGTATTATAGGGATCCCAATTACGAGATCGATGCTGCAGAAATTATAGAGCATGATCCTTGTGTTTGTGACCCTTTAATTCAAAAGAATGTATCCCTAGGACAGAAGTTCAAACAAAAGGAGATCACTAAAGTATATTCTTTTGATATATCAAAAGCAGATGAGATTTTTGATTTCTTGTTAAGAAAGAAAATCATCAAGCTGCCTTCGAATGTGAAACTTCCCACAGCAGACGAAAAGAATGGGAAGACTTATTGCAAATGGCATGACTCTTGGTCCCATTCAACTAAGTCTTGTAATGTTTTTCGTGACAGGATTCAAGAACAAATCAAGAAGGGAAGGATCAAATTTCCAGAAAAGATTATGGGAATTGATACAACGCCTTTTCCAAAGGTAGAAGAAGTCAACACCAATGTGCCCTCCTCACTGGCTCGAACTGCTAAGAAGTATTGGCAGGATAAGGAGGCACCAGTGAACATGAATGCTGTTCAATATGGAAGAGGCAGGCCACATGCTTGCTATCCTCGAGGCATGGGAATGAGGCCAACTCCCTATAAACGAGCAATTGATGGGTTGGCTTCACAGAGATTCTCAGGTATTAATCATCTGCCCATGTTGGAAGCCTCATTTTTGGAGTGCCTGTGTGTAGGTTGCAGGGCCAACTATCTGGTTTTTAAGGACTTGGATAGGAAGGGCGTGAGCTTTTTCCCTAAGGAGATGGGAATGAAGAGATTGGCTCCAGTGCAAGCAAGGCCAAGTGACAGTAAGCCTTGGTTGGCACCTAAGAGAGATGTGCCCACTAGCCCTGTCCCAGCCATCCATAGAAGAGAGCTGCCACCTTCGAAGAAGGCCAACATTGGTCAGACAGCTGAGGAGCTAAGAGAGGCCAAGCAAGAAGATTTCACTCTGGTGAAAGGGGTTCCTGATTGGTTTCTCAAGCAAGTCAAGCCTGATTTGTTCCAAGGGTACAAAGGCTCCAACAGGAATGAGAATAGAACTTTCAAGCCACCAGTTTCGAACTCTGGAAACTGGGTGTTGATCAGGGATCCTAAGTCCCAAATACCCCAGATGGTTCCATTGCTTTCGAGAACTCAGAAGAGGAAGCTCCAGAGAAAATACACGTTTTTCCAATCAGGAGAATCCTTGACGGGGGAAGAATCAGGCAGGGGACCAAGGCCTAATCCACGATTCGACAGGGTTAAGAGGGACCCAGAAGAATTTCGAGCCCAGTATCATGAGAGGGAGACTTTGAAGAAAGTAGCCTCTGCCATGCTCGAAGAAGATCTAGATCCACCTTCTCCCAATTCATTGGCTAGTTACCAGTCTGGGTTACTCGAAGCCATGTTGGTAGAACAAGAAGGGATCGAAGGAAGCTCGTCACCTATGGAGCTATCAGCACAAGAGGTTGAGAGCAAGGAAGTTAAGGAAACTGAGGCACTTGAACCAGCCAAAGAAAGGGCAACAATCCAATTTGGCAAGCAACCAGAAGTGCAGGTGAATATGGTGTATCCATGCTCTATGGATTTCTTCAGGAATGGCCAGAAAATGAAAGGCCAAGGTGATGCTTGGTCGAACTTGGACAAGCCAATCGACTTCGAAGAAACGCTGAGTGATGAAGAATTGAACATCATATGCAACAACTGCGACTTGGAAGAGGTGGCTTAGATTGAGATGGACGAGAACCTGGTATGTGAAATAGAGCAGAGTCAAGAGAGTTTGGAGGTAAGCTCAAAAGAAAGTGCTTGTTTTGTCCCGGAGTCCATGTCTGACATCGAATATCCCTTGGTAATAGATTTAAATTATGTGGAAATTTCATATCCATTTAAATTACCTACTAATGCAATGAGACAACATTTACGTCCACTATATATTACTGCATATTTCGATGGAGTCCCACTTAACAGAATCCTAGTGGACAATGGAGCTGCAGTGAACATTTTGCCTTTCCAAACCTTGAAAAAGCTAGGAAAAGGAAAAGCAAAATTGATCCCAACTAGCACATCCATTGCAGGATTTACTGGGGAAAGTCAACATGCCAGGGGAATTATCTCCATTAGATTGGCAGTAGGAGGCATAGAGACTGATACTGCCTTCTTTGTAGTTGACACATATGCTAAATATAATGCTTTATTGGGAAGAGACTGGATTCATGTTAATGGATGTATCCCTTCTTCCATGCATCAGGAATTAATGATTGTTAAGTATGACAAAGGCAAAGAAGTGGGTGTTGAGGGAGTCAAAGCTGATCCACATCCATTTAGTGCCACAACAAATTTTGCTGAAGCTGAAATGTATAAATCAGATGTAGTTCCTTTGAGTGAATTACTACAAGCAGCCACTTACCCAACCAACGAGATGGAACTGGGAGAATTGGCAGAGCTGAAGTCGAAGCAAAAGCAAACTGTTGATTATGAATCAGACACCCCAAAAGATGATGCTGCTTGGATGTAAGTCCAAGGAAGAGGTGGAAGAAGAGGCCAACTCTTTGGCTTTGGTGAGGTATGTTGCTTTGGGGATCGAGCAGAAGATTCAAGAAGATAACATATGGGAAGATGTTATGCAGGATGGTAAGCCTCATGAGGAGGAAACCCAGATTGCTTCTCCAGAGCAGGTTGAAGCACAAGACCTTCTGGAGGAGGTAAAATTGGGAGATGAACAAAACCCCAACCCTGTATTCATTAACAAACAGCTTGAACCAGAGGTGAAAGCTGGGTTAATAGCACTATTGAAAGCGAACAAGGATTGCTTTGCATGGAGTTACAAGGAACTGCCTGGATTGGACAGGGAATTGGTGGAGCATAGATTGCCTATCAAGCCACAATTTAAACCTGTAAAGCAGCCAACCAGGAAGATGAGTCCAGAAACTGTTGCAGGTGTTAAAAAGGAGATGCAGAGGCTTCTGGATGCGGGTTTTATTAGAACAGCCAGGTATGTCGAATGGCTATCCAATGTGGTTCCAGTCCCTAAAAAGAATGGGACTATCAGGATCTGTGTTGACTTTCGAAACCTAAATACTGCAACTCCTAAAGATGAATATCCAATGCCTAATGTGGATACACTTGTGGACGGTTCAGCTGGACACAAGATATTATCCATATTGGATGGGCATTCAGGGTATAATCAAATTTGTATTGCAAAGGAAGATGTGCATAAAACAGCATTTGCTTGCCCTGGTAATATTGGCATTTTTGAATGGGTCAAAATGCCATTTGGACTGAAAAATGCTGGAGCCACGTACCAGAGGGCTATGAATGCCATTTTTCATAATTTGGTTGGAGGTTTTCTTGAATGTTACATAGATGATATCATTGTGAAGTCAAGTTCTAATGAGGATCATTTGAAACATTTGGAGAAGGCATTTCAACAAATGAAGCATTATCAGTTGAAATTAAATCCAGAAAAGTGTTCTTTTGGAGTGTCAGCTGGAAAATTTCTAGGGTATTTAGTCCACAACAGAGGAATACAAGTTGACAAGAATAAAGCAAAGGCTATTATTGAAGCCAAACCACCTTCTACAAAGAAGGAGTTGCAAAGGTTTCTTGGTCAATTAAATTTCCTTCGAAGGTTTATATCTAACACTGCAGGGAAAACTAAAATCTTCTCGTCTTTGTTGAAATTGAAGGAAGGGGAAGAATTCAAGTGGTCCAGAGAGCATGATGAGGCCTTCGAAGCCATCAAGGGCTATCTAGCCAGTCCTCCTGTTTTGGCACCTCCCATCAAAGGAAAGCCAGTGAAGTTGTATTTAGCTGCAACACATGACTCAATAGGAGTACTGTTGGCTCAAGACAATGAGGATGGCAAAGAAAGAGCAGTTTATTATCTTAGTAGGTTCCTAAACTCCTGCGAATGCAAGTATGCTGCAGTAGAGAAATTGTGTTTAGCTTTGTTTTATGCTTCCAAGAAACTCAGGCATTATATGTTGCCTAGAGTAACTTATGTTATTTCTCAAACTGATGTAATTAAGCACATGCTTTCGAAGCCAGTGCTTAGTGGGAAAATTGGGAAATGGATAGTGTCTTTGATTGAGTTTTGTCTAGAATATGTACCACAAAAGTCAGTAAAAGGCCAGGCATTGGCCAACTTTCTAGCTGATCACCCAAATGAGCTTGAGACACCAAAAGCGTTGGAAGCTACTGTAGTTGAGATCAAGCCATGGAAATTATGGTTCGATGGATCAAGAACAGCTCAAATGGCTGGAGTAGGCATAGTTATTGAATCTCCCCAAAGGTTGAAAACCAAATATGGTTTTCGACTGAATGAGGGACAATGTTCCAATAATCAGGCAGAGTATGAAGCGTTGATCGTAGGATTAGAAATTTTGCTTAATCTGAAAGTGAGTGTTGCTGAAGTTTTTGGGGATTCTCAGTTAGTGATAAATCAGCTAAATGGACAGTTTAAATGCACTAGTCCAGCGTTGATAATTTATTATCAACAGGCCAAGAGGTTGATAGATCAGTTCTATATGCTCACTTTAACTTATGTTCCCAGATTCTTTAATGAAGAAGCTGATGAAATAGCTCAAAGGGCATCTGGTTTCAGAGTTATATCAGAGAATGAAAAGGAGTTTTGTCAATTAACTTTGAGAAAATCTTTGCCCATGCTGCAAAACAGAATAACTGGTTTCGAAGTTTTGGAAATTAATGTCCCTACTAGTCAAAATGTTGATTGGAGGCAAGCATTGATTGAATATTTGACCAAACCAGATAGTGTTGCAGACAAGGCAACCAGATTGAAAGCAATAAACTACATAATGTACAACAATGAGCTATTCAAGAGAGGGATGGATGGCCTTCTGTTGAAATGCTTAAACAAGGTAAGTGCCTTTAAGGTAATGGCTGAAGTGCATGAAGGAATTTGTGGAGCACATCAAGCTGGCATAAAAATGAGATGGTTGATAAGGAGGTATGGTTATTATTGGCCTACCATCCTCAAAGACTGTATAGATTATGCAAAAGGGTGTCAAGCCTGTCAAAAAACAGGTCCACTCAAGCGTTTGCCAGTCACAGATTTACAATATGTGATAAAACCATGGCCTTTCAGGGGTTGGGCCATGGACATGATTGGGATGATTTATCCTCCTTCATTGGAAAAGCATAAGTTCATCTTAGTGGCTACTGATTATTTCACCAAATGGGTGGAAGCACAAGTTTATCAGGAGGTAAAACAAACCCATGTTATTGATTTCATAAAGGGAATCATATACAGGTTTGGAAGCCCTCAAACTATAACAGTAGATAATGGTTCCATATTCGAAGGGAAACTGGTAAAGAATTTTGCTAGTAACCATGGAATTTCATTAATATATACCAGCACATATTATGCTCAGTCAAATGGTCAAGCAGAATCAACCAACAAAATTATTAAGAGGGGGATTCAAAGAATGGTGGATCAGAACCCAGAGGTTTGGCATGAGTTGTTACTTGACACTTTGTGGGCATATAGAAATACAAAGAGGACTAGCACGGGTACTACTCCATTTGCCTTAACTTATGGACATGATGCTGTGTTGCCTATGGAGATTACTGTAAGATCTCAAAGAGTAGCATGTCAAAATAATTTGGATACAGGGTCTTATCATCAAGCCATGCACATGGAGTTAGAAGACATTGATGAAGCCAGAATAAAGGCTTTGAATCAAATCATGTTGCAAAAGGCCAGAGTAGCAAAGAGTTATAATAAGAAAGTCGCCCTTCGAAGCTTTGATGAAGGAGACCTTGTTTGGAAGGTTATCCTTCCTATCAGGGATAGGAGGGTAAAAAGGGATGGATTAGGAAAATGGGCGCCAACATGGGAAGGGCCTTTTCAAATCCATAGAGTGTTGAGAGGAGGAGCCTATCATTTGAGAAATCTTGATGGTTATGTTCATCGAAGAAAAATCAATGGAAGACATCTCAAAGCTTATATTCCATCAATATGGGAATCCTTTCATAGAAGATAGCTTTCGAAGGAAGGTTTCTGAGGTTTTCCATGGAATTGGGTTATTTTTAATTCCGAATTCGGAGCATTGGTTGTTTAGCGGTATGATGTCAATTGGTTTTGACACTTAGGAATTCTTTTCTTTGAAGTTCTTATATGATTACATTTCAGCCAATGTGTCATATTCGAAGCTATGAAAGAGTCAAGCATTGCCAACCAAATTTTCATTATATATATGGAGCAACTAAACAAAAGAAAACCCAAATGGGTTGAAACAGACCCAAGTGGGTCTGAGCAAAATAAACGCAAACAGATCCAAGTGGATCTGAACAAAAAAAAACCCCCTCCGGCCCTAAAAAGCAAAAATGAAGATCACAGTTGATCCTCACAGTCCCAAAGGAGAATCTTTAAGAAGATTTTCCCTCCGGGGGATTTTTTGCTTCATGAGCCGAAAGGACGAATGAGAGATCATCCCAGGTCCTAGCCAAGCAGAGACGTGAAGCTGTCTCCACGCACACCAGCTGGCTTCGAAGCTGTTCGACCTCGCTTCGAAGGGCCTGGAGCTCTGTTTGGATCTCTCTCTTGAGCTCCGCAAGCATGTTGGCTAGCCTAGCAATCTCAGCTGCAAGGTTGACAGAAAGAGTGGGCTGACCAGCATCCATGGTTGGATATGTGGAGTGGGAGAGAATGAAAGAGAGAATGCACCGTCCTGTTAACACATTGGTGTATTTATAATCAAACGAGTACAATGAATCTGCTTCAGTGATTATGGGCATTGATGAGTGGAAATACGTAAGGCTCAGAAGACGAAGGGTCTGAAAACGTTTTGGACGGCATGCCTCTTGATAATTAATGGGTTGCAACTCACAAGGAGACGGCTGAAATGCCTCGGGAAATAAATGAGTTGGATAAATTGATTTAGACCGCGTGTGGTTGGTTAGCGTGTTTCAGCGTTGTCAACACTTTTATATTATTTATTCGAGAGCTTCGAAGGAGAAGCCCAGTCAGGATAAAGTAATACAAAAGCGCTTGTGAAGAAAATTTTTGTCTCTTTGA
The DNA here is from genome assembly GCA_019656275.1 of Rhododendron kiyosumense. Lineage (NCBI taxonomy): Eukaryota > Viridiplantae > Streptophyta > Magnoliopsida > Ericales > Ericaceae > Rhododendron > Rhododendron kiyosumense. The sequence continues at coordinate 12,948 of BPLS01015605.1, read as the reverse complement.
TTTTCTTTATGCTTATTACGCCCATGTTAGTATTTAGCATTAGGAGCATAGTGAAGGCGGTAACAAAGGGCTAAACTACCAGTTCGTTGGTCAAAGCCAGTTGAAAACATAAATATGAATAAGCAGTTTTCATTTCATCAACTCGGAAGGTTACAAGTGGATTACATTGAGAAGCCTATCTAGGGATCCATTACATTTGAGTAAAGGATTACATTGAGAAACCTATCTAGGGTCTATTAGTATCTCGAAGCTGGGTCCCTAGGGATCAAAGCTGAGTCTCTAGGGATAATCCAACTGAGATACAAAGACTAGGACCAAGCTTCACTGAGACTTGATCCAAGTTCCCTACCAGTTATTGGTAGGGATATAGAGCTCCTAGAATCACAGTTGGAAGCTCATAGCTCCATAGGTAGGTAGGTGGGCTTCGAAGACCATTATTGGTTAGATTCTTTGGTCTTCGAAGCGACCGCTGGATACAGCCACGTCGTAAGAAATGATGTGGCTATACCCAGAAGCCTTAGGGTGTAAGGGAAATCTCGTAAGAAATGATGTGGCTATGTTTGGAGGCTTTTTTCTTCAGAAACAAGGGAGGAGGCTTCATGGTGGGTTTCTTAGAAGCCCTAACTGAGAAGCGTGGTTTTGAAATTGCTGAAAGGAGAGAAGGCGGAGGAAGAAGATGCTTGGTAAGTTTTCTTTTTCCTGAGACCCTTCATTTATACTAGTGAGCTTGGGAATATTCATTTATGGCACTTAAAGATACGGTAGGTGAACCGTTGGCACAGTAGTTTTTCTGAGTAATGGAAGCTGGAAAGCAGGATTTGAGTTAATTGTGGATGTACTTGCCCAAAAGAATTGAATATTCAATGAAAGAATAAAGTACACACTGCGTAAAGTTACAGAAAAGGACTAGTTACATTACAAATGGTAGTTAGTAGTCCTCGAAGGGAACTAAAGTTAGCATCCAAAAGGGACGTGTGAGCTGCTCTTCTCCTCTGTTCTTCTCGAAGGGAAGGAATAAGTCGTGGGAGCATCGACTCATCCCTTAGTGCTTCACCCTCAAGCTCTGGGAAACCCCTTGAAACTTCAGCTCTCTCTTCCCTAACTTTCTCCATCTCTTCTTGTAACCGTTGCATTTTCTTGTCAAGCTCTGAAAGCTTATCTCTTCGAGCCTGATATAAAGATAGGCGAGAGGCGGTCTCGAGGGCTTTGGCTTCTAACTTATTGGCCTTTTCGAAGGTCAATCCAATGCTCTCGGACAAGAAACGATTATGAGCAATCAATTCACTGAACTGCTTGAGTTGCTCTTGGAGAGTGGAATTGATTGACATGGGAAGGTCTTGAGAGAGAAGTAAAGCTTGTTGGCACACCTCGAAGTGATAGGTTAAACTATGTTCAATCAAAGTGGGAAGTCCTAACTGATTTAGAGTCCTCAGAAGACTCTTTAATGTCAAGACTTCTTCCTTCGAAAGAACATGTTTAAGACTAAAAGAGGGCAAGAGAAGAGGTGTGGACGGGCTCAAGAGTTGCTGAAGGCTTTCCAAAGGGTTAGAAGAGATAAGAGGAGTGGGAGTAGCTATTTTATTACAAAATTCTCCCAATTGACTTTTAAAGAAGGATATGTCAAAAACCACTAAGGGCAAGTCAATTGGAGAAGAGGAAGATGTGGGATGGTTTTCAGGAGGAAGAGCCATGCCTGTTGCCTGCATAAGGTTTATAAGATAAAGATAAGTTGAATGAAAAACAGGAAATGAAAGGTACGACTGATTGTCAAGAGTACCTGATCAGAGGAAGAGGCTGAACTGGAGCCTTGATCCTCAGCACTTCTAAGAGTATGGCTCTTCGAAGCCAAAGTAGGGTCCATCCTTAGAGGTCCCTCCCCTGAAACCGATAAGGGAGTGAGGGGGAAGTCTCTCTGAAGGATAGGAAGGGGCCCCAAGGTCTTCGAAGGGGCCAAGCTGGTCAATACTTGTGCAAAGGTTGGCTCAGTAAGGAGTGACAGCAAAGTGTGCATGTCAATATCCTTTGCAGCAGAGTTTTTCTGCACAGAAAGAGCTTGAACAGGAGATTCCTGCAAAGGACAAAGAAAAGTTAGAGTGAATCCTTTCACAAGTTCAAAAGACGAATATTCAGAGGATACCTTGTGGGGGACATCTTCTGACGTTTGGCTTAAGAGCTCTATCACTTCTTGTGGAAGGTAGGGAGCAGGAGTTAGCTCCAATGCCTCAACAGGAGGTGCGGCTTGAGCCTACAAAGAAGTTAACAGTGAATCACGAGCACAAGAGACACATGAGAATGTGTGTAGTGTAAATTGACCTACCTCTTCTGGGGAGGAAGGTCTTTTTGGAGAAACAGGCCTCTTGGGAGGAGTTATTTTCCTCACATAAAGGAGGGTCTCCTTCACTTGCTTTGTTTCACCTGGTTCGAACTCAAAGATTAGAGTAGAGTTCTCTTACTCCTAAGGGAGTACTAAACCATAAATGAGAAAGGAATGTACTCTTGGAGGCCGGTATCTCTGTATCACTCTCTGTTTCTTCATCACTGGAAGAAACCTGAGGGCCACGCTTCCTGGTGGTCCTTGTCCTCTTCGAAGCTGATAGGAAGGGGATAAGAAGGTGACTCAGATAAATATTATGACAATTTAAAGAGTAATTGGAAGGAAGGAAACCAACCTGGAGGTGCAGCTGAGGGCTCAAGATAGTGCTTGGTGGGAATTACTTTTTTGGGTGGAGAAGTAATTTTTCCTCTCTTCGAAGCACTTTCTGAAGAAGAGGGGGCTCCTGCAGTATTGAATGTAATTAGGTTTGGTTTCTGCAGAAAAGAAGATGTGTTCAGGGACACTTACCTCTTTTTTGTGTTACCCTCGTAGATTGCCTTCTTGGTGGAGAGGGAGGAACGACCATTGCGATTGGAGAGGCTCCAACTGGAGTCAATTGCTGTTCAACTTCGCCTCCAGCAATGTCTTCGATCCCTCCAGCCAGGCCAAATGCGTTGTCAGAGGAAAAGGAGGACGAGTCATTTTTTCCTCCATGACCAAACTCAGACTTTTCAAACCCAATGTGGGCTAGGAACTGTTTGTAGGGTTTAACCCCTGAGAGGAAAGAGCAGTTGGAGTGCCACCAGCTATCAAATGCAGGGGTGGTGCGCACTTCAGGTTCCCTGAAGTCCTGAGTAATTGTCCTCCTCAATGCATTTCGGGCTTGGGCAAACCCCGTCAGGAAATGGTCAGCCATGATAGGTGATCGTTCAGACATACAAATGTTGGCAAAGCCACAGTAAGGGGAAGGTATGCCTTGAACGAAGTCCAGCTGTCTAGCAAATTGTGCAGGGTAGTATACCTCTGCATGAGCTATGGACTTGAGGGTGTTCGACGAGGAAATAAAGATCTCTCTGCTCGTCAGAATGTTGCTCCATGCTTGGAGAGCTAGAGAGGATCTTCCTTGCCTATCCGCCAGGATATCGAACAGCCATGCTGGCCCAACAAGAGTAGGGAATGGATTGGGCCACTCTCTGTCTGAGGCGAGACCAGCAAAGAAGCAGAGGTAGTACACCAAGGTCTGTGTTGTGTTGTCCTCTGGGTAAACGTAGTTGTCACCATGAACATTTGGCGCTTCAGCAAGGCCAGCAGGGGATGTGGGTGCTTTGAAGGGACCCAACTCAGGGAAGTAAGCATGAAGCCATAATTGAATGAACCATTGGGGGCCTCCCTGTGAGTAGTTCAAACCCTTCTGGTAGAAGTCATACCCAGCTTTGTAGACGTGACCGAGGAAGAAGGAGGCGAAGTCGAACTCTTCACCTCTAGCAAGTGCCAGTGCAACCGGAACGAATTCATTCATCACTCTTTTGCCAGAATGGCAGAAGATGTGTTTGCAGAGGGTGTAGAGGATGTAGGCAAAAAACTCTGTCTCGGTCACTTCCCCCACTAATTTCTTTTCCCTGATACAGAAATGGGAAAAAGCCCCGTTTGTGGCGGTCAGACGAGTAAAGCCCTCAGGGGGGAGGTATTCCTTGGTAGGGTCAAATTGGGGGCCATATGGAATGAGCCCCAGCATTTGAGTAACATCCAGAACTGTGGGTGCCGTCATGCCACAGTTAAAGCGAAAGAAGTTGAAGGATGGGTCCCAATAGGCCAAAGCGGCCTGAATCAGAGAAGGATTTTGTGGGACCCCCCTTCGAAGGAGGGTGATAATTCTTTTTAAACCCACCTTCTCTAGATCGTCCGACTTCGCAGCCAACATGCGGGTGGTCCATATCTTCCAATCCTTGTCCAATGTAGGCCAGCAGGGAAAGGATTTCTTTGGAAAATTTTGCCAATCGAGGCTCAAACAAGCCCGGATTTCGGCCTCCCCCAGTCGAGGATAATAAAGAGAAAGCCTAACAGGGATTTCTCCTATGAGTTGAGGGCCCAAGATGTAAGTACCTTCTTCGCTAGGGTTTGGAATGAAGACCCTGGCGTCGAGGTAGGACTCTCCGGTCGGTCCCGGTGTTTTTCCTGACACGAACCGCCTCAATGCCAAAGAGGGGGTAGGATGTTCTGAGGCTGTTGGATCGCTGGAAGAAGCCATTGATGCAGTTTGGTTTTTAGCGTTGTTAGGAGGAAAGAGGGTTGGTTCTGTTCTTTAGAGATTTCGAGTTTGCAAAGCTTGAATGCGTAGAATGCAAGGGGTGGTTTTGAATTAATTCCGCTTTTATACTCCTGCAAGTGGGCCAGGCTTATAGTGGGCCCGTACCCTGGGGTCCGCTGGGATTTGTTTTTGCTCTTTAAAAGGGTTATTATTTGTTAGAATTACTATTTTAACAATAAGCCCAAGCCCAGCGTATTGGTAAAAAGGGGAATTTCATTAAACAAAAAAAACTGCTACTGGATTACGAAATTTGCGTATTTACACAAAAAAAAAGCAAAACAAGGGAAATCCTAGTTTCTATAAAAAAAAAATAATACAAATTAGGCCTTCGAAGGGCCTGGGTGCTGAGAAGTTGCTTTTGTATTCTCGAAGTAATGAGGAAAGGACCAAGTAACAAGGCTGTGGAACTTGTTCCATGCAAATTGGAGGAATTTCAGCTCCATTTTCCTCATGTCTTCTTTGGAATCTGACTCCAATTTCTTCTCCAGCAGAGGCCTAAAGCGGAGCACCAGTGCTTTGGCCTTCCTTCGAAGCTTAGCCTCTTTTGTGGGACGCTTCACTTGTCGTCTTTTGAAGCGCCTTCGAAGCTTTTTGTCTGCATGATCAGGCACCACCTTGAAGGACTCAGCGGTGAAGTTCTCAATCTGGTCATGCAGCTTCTCAATCCTTTCTTTGGTAATGGCATAATCTTGAAGGATTTGATCGAAGCAATACGCAGCAGTATTGGCTTCGAGCCATGACCTGATCACTGGTAAGAAATCCAGGAAACAGTGGATTTGATAGGAAACCGCGGAGGGAATAGAACATAGTACCAGTGTTTCACAAGCCCATTTGAAATTGGTAAGTGGGACTTGTTCTTCCAGGATGTGGATATCCAGGAATGAGAAAGCCGCAAGGAGCTGCAGAGCTTTGCTCTTGTCAGTAGGATAGATGGAATAGCCGTATTGCCATTGGAAATGAGGAGTGTTGATGGCAAGGTTATTCACCTCAGTGAACCAGTCGGGTTCTTCAGGAAGAGGAACCAACTTATTGGTCTCTTCGAAGTCAGCTGGGAAGTGTGGGGTTTGCACCTCTGTGAGCCAAAGGGTTTTTTGGGCTTGGGCCATGCGTTTGAAGTCGCAATAAGGGGCAGGCCCAAGGTAGTTTTCCTCCTGTTTTAGGAAAGGAGAAAACTTGAGAGAGGAGTAGATGGATTCGAGCATGCCCATGTGAACGGTGTCGTTACCGCTCAAAGGCAGGAATTGACTCGCAAAAAGGGTTCGAAAGTGATGGAATCTGTTAGGTGTGGGGTCAGGTTGGTCAAACTTGACCAGAATGGTGCCAGTACTGGTATTGGAGGAATTTTCTTCCCATGAGCCCCAATTGGACCCATCACATGAATTCGAGCGGGTCAAAGAGGAATCTCAACCCGTGGGAGATGGGTTGGGGGTATGGAATGATCGATCAGAAATAATCTTGCCTGCCAACATTCGAGGGGAATTTGGAGGAGACATTTGGGGAGAGTAAGATTGATGATCAAGGTTATCTAGAATAAGATTGATTTCTGGAAGAGAGTCCATAAACGTAAGACTTCTTGACAGAAAAGACTCAAATTCGAAGGGGTTTATGAGGGGTAATGTGATTCGTTAAACCCTATCATTAACTGCCATTTATAGGAGAATTATTGTAGCTATCTTTGGGAAGTTCAATGGACGTGCATGGGAATGAAATCCTGTCATGCTTCGTGCGTCCGAATTTGAAGGGACATGGGCAGAGAACGTGTGCCATTAACATTTATTTAGCATAAATAAAATGTTAATGCGGGGGGTGTGTTTACATCCTAAAATATACTACCCAATGAGAAAATTCCACGTAGCACCGAATGGCACGGAGCCTGTCCCAGTCGAGTACCTATCACAGAGAATTGCGGTAATTAAGGGAGACACTGTTTTGATGACAAACGGTGTCGTTTTAAAGTAAACCGGTGTCGTTTGAGTGGTAATTAAACGCTGGTTTGGGAGATTATTGGATCTAATCGTTGATTTAGACTTTGCGATCATCGAACGGTGCCCTCGCTGTCCTGTTTTATAACTGAAATTAGTTCCAGTTACAGGGAATCATTTGGGAAGCCAGACGTGTTGCCTTAATTTACGTTGCTTGAAAATAGGAATCACGATCCAGGAAGTGGCCATGAACACCATGATCGAAGCAAGCAGGGAAAGAAGGAGTGCTGGAAATATCAACGTAACCGTTCGAAGGCCCCCTCAACCGTTTTATGTGGCCAACGTGGGTATCAATCGAAGACGTGGAGATCAAAGGCAGGGCCGATGTCTATAAATAAAGGAGTGAAACGAAGAGAGAAGCCCCCACAAAAAATTCATATCATCTGACAACTCATACAAAATGATTGCTCAGAGATCTATCTTAGATTAGTTTAGTTTAAAGTAGGATCTTTTTGTAAGTTGAAGGCTTATTTGCATGTAAGATTGCTTTCGATTAAATTCAAGTTTTCTTATCTTCTTGTAAGTTCTTTTCTTACCAAAGAATAGTCGTTTGTAAGTCCACTTTTGATTAAATTCAGTGTGCTTATTTTACTGTATTGTTCTTAGAAGAGTCTTAAGAGTGTTTGTATACAAGCTTGCCTTTGATTAAATTCAGGTTTGTTTGTGTTCAATCATCTTTTCTGATTCGAAGCGCGTCAATCTCTTATTTGGTTGATACCTTAAGGAAAAATCCTCTTAGTTGAGGTAATCGAACGGATAACACAATTGCCTGATTGAGATTAGTTATTTCAAATCAATTTGAAAAGAGTAATTTCATCTGTGAAGTTATTTCTTTTCTGGCACGCCCGCACACAATCATTTGCCATTTGATTGAGCTAATTCAGCCCAAACAAGTACGTGTGAGGCTTAGAAGGACCTCTTCTTTTCACTGTGCCATGTAGCCCACTATGTGGAAAACTTAAAATGACAATTTTGGACAATCCAGAAAGCACAAGGCCCCAACAATTGAGGGGTAAAATTGTCCATCCAGAAAATGGTGAGCTAAACCCGTTCTTATTAAAGAGGAGAGGAGAGAGAGAGAGAGAGGAGAAAGGTTCTCTGATCATATGATTTTAACAAAACAAGAGAAGGAAAAGAGACTGTAACTAAAGTACTAAACTGTCCCTTGGAATCTCTGTCGTGCGGCAATAAGGTGTGCCATACGGTTGAAATTTGCAGGGTACCAACTTTATTTTCTTGCATTGTTTAAACCATCTAAATCCAAAACTGGTATGAGGAACCAGTCTAAACTTAGTGGCTCCCTTGATCAGAATATAAGAACAGAAAGTTTATACCTTTTGGAATGAAAAAAACCTTTCTTCGGAAAGTTGTGATTGGTACAGCGGCCCTTCTTGTAAATTTAGCTGAGTGGGTGAGCTCTGGTATGATGTAGTGACAAGGTAGGAGGCTTGGCTTTGGATTGCTTTTGAAATGGTTTTGAACTTTGTTTTTGAAAGAAAATGATGTTTTTGGTATTTGGGTGCTTCAAGATGAGAGAGAGAAAAAAAATGGCTTCTTTTTGGATTTTTGGCGGTTTATGAAGGGTGTGGATTTGGCTTTTGAAGTGATTTTGTGTTTTGAAGGTGAAAATTGGCTTATTTTTTAAATAAGGAGTGAAAAATAGCTTCTTTTTCGAAATAGGGAGAGGTATGAGTATTTATAGAGTGAAAATGGCTTGAATATCAAGCATACTTGGCGTGCAAGCCAAGTATTTCAGCCAAGTATTTCAGCCCTCAACTGATTGCCGCCTAGCTTGACAGTTGACACGTTTGACCAAAATTTGGACCACCGTACGGCACTATGGGTTCACCGTACAGCACTTGGGCACTTTATTATGGCAGTTTGTTGGGTCAACAACGCGGTGAAAAAGTTTGACTATTGTACGGTACATATATGTCCATCGTACGGCATAGTTGACCATCGTACGGCACAGTTGACTACTATATTGATGCTCAACAGGCCGAACTTCACGAGGCCGCCTTGAATACTCTCGAACTCTGTTTTGGGTGTTCTTTAGACCGTTAGAAAGAATGTCAAGTCTACTTTCTAACCGAAGTGGTTTGGATAAAAAATATTTTGTCCATCAAAAGATATGACGATTTTACCCTCAAATGGTCAAAAAATAAGTTATTTAGGCAAATTCCTTGTATCTCCCTCATTTCAAATCGGATTAAGGCTTATCATTTATCGATAAAGAGGGTTTTGACTGTACTAAAAGATGGTAGACTCCAAACATAAAAATAAGGAAGTCTGATTGATAAAAAATGGGCTGAAAGCACGTACTCACTCATTCTAAGTGTCACTTGGCACTCCCATACCTAGTTCGAAGGTGTTTCCTCATTCCTATGGGTACAAAGAGCATTATTTGAAGCTTTAAAGGCATGTTTTCATTATTGGGAAGTTTATCGGCCACTAGTCTACGGTTTTCAAAAGGTAGCGCTCCAAAATGTTTAGATCAATCCAAAAGTTTAAATCATGCTTTGTTTATCATCATTTGCTACTTCAAAAGTGTTCGGGATTTCTAAATTGAGGTGTTTACAGTTGGCCCTCTTTTTGACGAGACTTGATTACCATTGTATTGTTCAAGTCACGTCAAAGACATAGACAACCCAATTCGGTCATCTAGGTACCTTTTAAGTAAAGGCATTGAAAATGTAACAAATTGAAACATGTGGTCGCGCCCTTTTGAGCTGCCTACGTACCCTTTTATAAGGATCAGACCTGCATAGTTCATGGGGGCAAATGAGGTATGACTATGAGTACTACAACAAATTGATCCTATTAAGGATAATAATGTGGAAGTGTGGACTTATCGAAAAATGATTGAAGATTGTCAAACAAGCTATTTGAAAATCGGTTATTGCGGGTACAACCTCAATGAACCATTGAAAATATAGCTGTCAATGGTGAGACCTTAACAAGTTATGATAGAAGATTTTGAGGATAAGAATTCAACAAGCTATTTGAAGGCAATTATTGAGGGTAACACTTCAATGAACCATTGGAAATATGACTGTCAAGAGTGAGACCTTAACAAGTCATAATAGAGGATTGTTGAGGATAAGAACTCAACAAACTATTTGAAAGGCGGTTATTGAGGGTAATACCGCAATGAACCATCAGAAATATGGCCGTCAAGGGTGAGATCTTAACAAGCCATGATAGATGATTGTTGAGGATAAAAACTCAACAAGCAATTTGATAGGCGGTTATTGAGGGTAATACCTTAATGAACTATTGGAAATATGGTTGTCAAGGGTGAGACCTTAACAAGTCATAATTGTTGAGGATAAGAACTCAACAAACTATTTGAAAGGCGGTTATTGAGGATAACAGCTCAATGAACCATCAGAAATATGGCTGTCAATGGTGAGACCTTAACAAGTCATGATAGAAGATTGTTGAGAATAAGAACTCAACAAGCTATTTGAAGGGCGGTTATTGAGGGTAATACCTCAATGAACCATCGAAAATATAGCTGTCAATGATGAGACCTTAACAAGTCATGATAGAAGATTCTTGATGACGAGAACTCAACAAGCTATTTGAAAGGTGATTATTAAGAGTAATATATCAATGAACCATTGGAAATATGGCTGTCAAAGGTGATACCTTAACAAGTCATGATAGAAAATTGTTAAGAATAAGAACTCAACAAGCTATTTGGAAGGCGGTTATTGAAGGTAACACAATAAACCATAGGAAATATGGCTGTCAAGGGTGAGACCTTAACAAGTCATGATAGAAGATTATTGAGGATAAGAATTTAACAAGTTATTTGAAATGCGGTTATTAAGGGTAATACCTCAATGAACCATTGAAAATATGGCTGTCAAGGGTGAGACCTTAACAAATCATGACAGAAGATTGTTAAGGATAAGAACTTAACAAGTCATAATTTTAAAGGTACCTGCGAAAAATCAACCAAAAAAAATGACCGAGAAGGGTTTCATCTGAGCAGTTTAGTTCAAATAAAAATTGCTCGGATGAAACCCTTCCCGGTCATTTTTTTTTTACCGATTCCTCGCCGTTACCTTGAAATCACGTTCTAAACACACTGAGCGCCTCGAATCATCGAAATTCAATTAAAAAATGGGACAAATGAGGAGGTCTGTATTTTAATTAAAGTGTGGACCCCCTCATTTGAAACATTCTGTGTGTGTGTGTGTGTGTGTGTATATACACAAAACTTCAAATGAGGTGGTCCACATTTTAGTACCCCCGAGTAGTTTTTATTTGAACCGTTCGATAAAAAACAACAAAAACTGTTCGGATGAAGATTTTTCCTGTCATTTTTTATGCTGATTTCTAAAGGGTACCCTTAAATCACGTTCTGAACACATTGAGCAGCTTAGATCATCAAAATTTGATCGAAAAAGGAAGGTTCGCATTTTATTTAGTTAAGATAGTACTTAGGAGAAGTAGACTAATCTATAAAAAACTTCAAATGAGGTGGTCCACATTTTAGTTAAAATGCAGACCATACATATTTTAAACTCTCTCTTAAAACAACCACGGACCTTAAAATCTATTAGGTGCAAGGAGTTGCAACAACAATTAGAGGGTTTTTGATATTGTGGATAGCTAAACCTGTGACTTCAGTCATGTCCAAATCCTCTACCTTTGCTCCCCCAGGTGATGAAAAGTTAAACTTGTGCACAACGTTTGCCAGTGCAAGTTCAATAGTACTTATGGCGAAAAGGGTACCGGGGCAACCCCTCCGGCCAGCGCCAAAGGGAATTAACCCGAAATCATGCCCTCTGAGATCAACTGAACTATTCAGAAATCTCTCTGGCCGAAACTCCTCCGGATCTTCCCAGGACGAGGGATCTCTAGAAATCGCCCAAGCATTGATGATCACTTGTGTTCCAGCTGCGATGTCATAGCCCATCACGTTGGCATCTTCGATTGATTCTCGCGGAATCAGTAGCGGAATGGGAGTGTGTATCCGGAGAGATTCTTTGATCACTGACTTCAAGTAGTGCATTTTGTCTAAGTCGTCTTCGGTTACGTTCTGTTTGCCTCGGGCGATTTCCCTTATCTCATTTTGCAGTTTTTTCATGATTTGTGGATGTCTTATGAGTTCAGCCATTGTCCACTCTAGAGTTGCGAACGTAGAATCAGTTCCAGCACCTAACATGTCCTGTAAGAAAGTAAAAATTCATAAATGAATGGTAAAAAACCACTCATAAACTTAATCGATCATGTTGGAACAAGAACAAGAGTTAACATAAACAAGAAAACAGAAATCATCTTTACCCATATGAGAGCTTTGATAGTATTCCCATGAATAGGAGAGCAACTAGATATCTTCTCCCTTTGAATTTCAAGAAGAATATCCACAAAGTCTCGACTGCCTTCAATCTCAATGCTCCCACTGTCACCGTTCGGCCTTTTATATCGATCCACATGTTCTTGCACTACTTCCTCAAGAAATTCATCCATCTCTTTAGCAACTTTTTCTATTTTTGCATCCCATCCATTGATACCATTAACCCAAGCAAGTGATGGGATATAATCTCCCATATTGAAAGTACCAATCAAATCCAAAAATCTCCTCAGCAGCTGTTTGTACCTCTTCCCTCTATCCTCCCCATCGTACTTCTTCCCCAAGGCCACCCGACACACTATGTTATTTGTGAGTGACAAAAACAGTTCACTCAAGTTTACTGATGAAGAACACGAATTCAAACAAGAGCTTGATCTTATCTTATCAATCATGAGGGATGTTTCTTCTTCCCTCACATTTCGATAGGATTGGACCCTGCTGTTACTGAGAAGATGGACAACACAAATTCTTTTTATTTGCCTCCAGTACTCACCATGGGGGCTGAATCCCATGTCTTTTGAGCCATAGAATAGCTTTTCAGCAATATCATATTTAGGTCTGCTCGCAAAGATCATATCTTGGGTTTTCATGATTTCGCGAGCTGCCAAAGCAGAGGAGACAACAAGGACCGGCACATTGCCGAACCGAAGCAACATAAGTTGTCCATATTTCTTAGCTAGTGAGTGGAGGGATCGGTGAGGAAACGTGCCAAGTTGGTGGAGGTTCCCGAGAATCGGGACCCTAGGTGGAGAAGGAGGAAGCTTTTTGGGAGTAGAATTGGAGAAGAACTTGGAAAAGAAGAATATCAAGAAGAGACAGGGGAGAAAGTAGAAGAGATTCACTAAGAACATTTTTCTTCTTAGTTGCTTTAATAACTACTTGCTAGTTGTATCTCTTAATTTGTATGAGAAAACCAGCAGTTTTCTAGTAGATGACTGTGTGCATTGTTGTCTTCCTACAAGTTATCCTTTTATAG
>BPLS01015604.1:0-21044 GCA_019656275.1 Rhododendron kiyosumense | reverse complement strand
CCAGGCTGCAAACAAAGCAATAGCGGGAAAAGTAATCTTCAGTTAGGCCATCCCAACCATCTAAAACAAGCCAGAATATATTCATGGAAGAACTGCTACACCGTTAGAAATTATATTGGTATCCACCAAATGGAGAATTCTGATGAAAGTTTCCAGTGAACGGGAAGTACTCGGTTAACAAAACAATTACAGCCTCATATTGTTGTCTTGGTGTAACAGTTATTGAGTTTTGGATTTGTTTACAATGTTCCACATAATCTCACCTGGTAGGGATTATGTCCTGGCATTGGTGGCATCGGCCCAGCTTGTGGCCGGTTGAATGCGCCAGCTGATTGATACATCTGGGTCCCACTTGCATTTGAAGGGCCCTGCATATTTGGCAACCCATTTGCGTTTCCTCCAACTGGAGGTGCTGATCCGGAGTGCATAGGATTCATACCCATGTAATGTCCTTGTTGAAATGGAGGAACCATCTGATTCATTGCACCTGGCATCCCCTGCAGGCATAAATTTGCAAAAATTAACAAAAATTCCTTATGGCCAAAAGGAACTAATTGGATCTCACATTGTATAAATCTAGTTCTCAATTAGTCAAAAAATGAAGAGGCCCTGCTGTCATTTCAAGCATTAACCAACTATACGTACACAACAATAAGAGCACCAACTATAAAAGACTACAGTAGATGTGCAAGCATATGAAGAGGGGAAACACCAAGGGCTTAGGCCAAATGGGTACGAGAAAGTAACTAAAGGGCTTGCCACCCAAGAGCTCGCAAGTTCGAATCTTAGGAAAGCCAAACATTCCAAACTTTAGAGCCACTGGAGGTTTGATTTGTCGTTAACTTCAAGGCCCCATAATTAATCGAGGTGCGCGCAAGCTGGCCCGGACATCCGGTTATAAAAAAACAAAAACATATGCACAGGGGAAGGCTTTCGATAAGGGTGACCCCAAGTGATTGGGACTTAAGGCTCAGTTTGGTTTGGTTTGTTTTGGTTTGTAGTTTCTCTAAAAATTTACAAGCAGACAGACAATTATTGTGGTCACCCACACCAAAAGAGGATGAACAATGCCCTCATTCTCATTAGTAGATGGATTTGGTTCCCACACAAAAATAACCCCACAATCTCTCCACCATAGGAGGGGGGGTTGCTTCAAAAAAAAAAGAGGGAGAGTAATAATGTTCATCCTCTTTAGGTAACGGTGAACAAAAATGGACTACAAGCAAATCCCTGTCCCCATGCATAAAGGGAACCCAAAAGCCCTGCAAATTGTGGTACTAGAGATGAAAATAAGAGCAGAAATTGAAGGGAAAAAACCCCGCGGATACATAATTTACCAGTTGACTGGGCATCGGCATAGGAAGTGAAGTTGGCATTGGTCCTGGCATTGATGAAGGCATGCCAAGAGGTGCTAGCTGGGCTGGATTATGAGGTAAATGTGGGTGTGACAGCATGGACAAATGGGATGGAGGCTGTAACTGAGGCAGATTCGTAGGCGGCAGGAGCAAAGAGTTCATTTGCTGTGGGTGCTGCTGGTGATGCTGGACTTGCTGAGGGTTTTGTTGTTGATAAGGTTGCTGCTGATTAGCAAGATGAGCAGGACGTGGACCAGGGGGGAGCGGAGGAGCCCCTAAAGGCATTGAGACTGCCAAAGGAGGGGGCCTCTGCTCTCCCTGAGCTGATGGATCAAAAGATGGAATAGAAAATGGCATTGCAACTCCAACCCCGGGAATGTTCCCCTCATTACGGGCCAATCCAGGAGCAAAAGGGCCAGGAGTTGTAGGAGGCTCAGTTCCTGGGAAATTACCAGGCATACGACCAGCTAGGGCAGGATTTTGTTCACCATAACCTGGTAAAACCCGACAGTTAGATAAAAATGGAAGAATAATCCCTTCAATTATAGCTTCTATCTTAGGCCGTATTTGGATCAAGGATAGGAGCAACCGAGCAAGGAAAAGGAAAGGGAAATTGAAAGGATCAAACCATTGCGAACTGTTAGATCCTTTAACTCTTCTATTTTCTTTTTATTTTCCTTGCACAAATCCGTGATCCAAATACAGTAAATGTTCATTAAAAGAACAAATCAACAGAGCTCAGTGCATTTGCACTAACCTGTAACAAGTCGGAACCTCATTGAATGGGAAATTTATCAAGACGGAGAGAAAGAGTTGGAAAGGGGGAATAAATAAGGTACAGAAGGAACAAACCTTGGCTATGACCGACATTGAACCTATCACGAGCTGGATCCCCAGGTCTATTTCTGCACCAGAACTTGGTTGTGTGATCATTGCTACCACTGCATCAGAAGCTATAAAAGTTCACCAACGGGATGTGCCAACATAGCTAAATAAAGCAGAACAAATACCTTCCATCCTACACACGTGGAGCCAGAACGATGCAAATGCAGAATATCAAACTAATGGATTCTATTTATCGGAGAGAAGAAGGGGAAGAGACCCAGAAGCAATAACCATTAACTCAACAAGGACAATATTAGCAGTACATTTTCCTAAAATGTATCTTTATTATTTCTCTCGTCTTTTACAACTGGGCACACTTCAGAAACTTGGGGGACATAAGTGTCTATCACTTACACCCTCATGTAACAATTTCCGAATATGAAAAAAATAACTTGCCTTCACATGGTAGACAAAAGATGAAAAGAGTACATTCAAACCTATTAATGATCGTTTCAATTGTAGAAAATCTAGAAACCTTCTTGTCATTCATACTTCTTCTCTTAGTATGAAGATTATATCAAAAGGAAGAAGACAATTCGCGAGACGTAGCCCAGAACAATCAAGAAGGTTCAAATGACATGATCTTGCTTGAGCAGCAAGAGGTACCGCAGAGTGAAAGTAGGCGTTATAGAGAGCCAGGAATACACAAGAAGATATAGTTCTGCTCAAATATTATACTGATTTCGCGTCATTAGTATTCTATAGTTATTCAATTTCTTATCACTCAATGAGATATCAGAAGGCTTTGACAAGACATCTCTAAACAACCACGTCCCAAAAAGCCAGAGGCCATAGGTAAGGTTCCCTTGGTAAGTATCATTAGTGGTCCTAAATTCTATGAACAATCTCAAATGAGCATAAAATACAGCATGGTGAAAAAAAGGTGAAAATTTCAAGAAAGAACAACTCTTACGACTTACCTGCAGAGAATATATCCAATAGGATGCCATGCAAGATCCCAAACACTATTATCATGGGCGTTGGGAATTTCAACCTGAGGTGTATCATGACTGCAGATTTGAAAAGTTTAGTGTCATCAAAGATGAGAAGTCTGAAATTGACTCCAATTTAGCATCAAGCAACACGAGCAAACCATCCAAGAACTGACCACAAAATGAGTGAACCAAGCACTCCTAAGTAATAAAGCTACCACATTAGTGAACTTGGTAAAAAGTAACTCCATGACCACAAGGTTCCTTAAAACATTACGAAGTGGTTTTCAGAACGCAAGACTATGTCGTAAACATAGTGACTTATGATGAATACCATAGGGGATGAATAACCTGGAGCAGTTAAAACTGGAAAACACGAGGGAAGTTCCAATCGCTGTGAACTTAAATTTTCCCTCCAAAGTCCAAACAAAGATGCTATCCAAATGTATTGGCTAAAGATGGAGTTCCAGAGCATAATAATTATCTTAAGAGCAAATTCAACAAGACAATTCATAATGAAAACACCACGATGTCACTAGAAGCCAAATGAAAAAAGTGTATGATCTGCATGGTCAGACAAGAGTAAAGAATGGAAGTTAGGAAGAAATGAAGACAGAATTTTTTTAATTCAATGATGTTATATATAATTGAAATAGGGAAGAACTGACGTATCATCTATTCATGCTTCGTATGATCACCAAATGACTACTAAATTTTAGTCCAAGCTCAGGGTTCATTGACAAGGGGTCAAGGGCAAATAAACACGTGGTACCATACACAAGAAAACAGGAAACATGTCCACCAAATAAGACCCACGGAGGTGAGTCTCAGAGTGGGGGAGTCCCTCTACAACAAATGAGCCTTGTGTAAAGATGTTGAATAATGCCACTGTGAAACACAGTTGGAGAAGGCATGATATTCCAAGGTTTAACCAACAATATAGTCAGAAAGATGGCAGAAATGATCCACCGGAAATAAAATAACACACCCCAACAAAGTTGAATTATAAGTAAACATTAAGTTGAGAAATGAGAGGCAATTCATCTCGAAAATAAGATGGGCAATCGATGAGTCCCACGACTAAATTGAAGGAGCTCAATATACTTAGAAAAAAAGCGGAGGCATAGAGAACATATAACATCTCCACCGAGTCAAAGTTCAAATTTGTCTCCATAGCCCAAAAGGCAGCAGAGGATTAACCCTCTTCAAGATATCTTAATGGTAAAAGGTACCATACTATAAACAGAAAAACAAGCTATTCGAAAGATGGACTGAAACTTTGTATGGTTAAGAAAAGGAACAATGTATGGTCAGATAACATCCACATTTTTCAACAAAATAACCACATCAAGCACAATGGTGATCTCCTTTCGCCCAGTGGGACATGACGAGATAAACATCTACTTATGTCTACCAAAAAATATAACACTCAAACATAATGACAATACTCCTTATGCGCATCAGGCATGCTTCCAAACTATAAGAAAATGGCATCTATCTACTTAGGAATATACAGGAAACTCCACACAACTTTGTGAGAAAAAGATAGAGCCACCAATCAAGGAGATCAATACAGCCCAAACACCCTACAGTCAACAAACTGATTCCTGAAGCCCCCAATGCCTTGCACATACAACACCAATGTGGAATAACTTTCATCTTCTAGAGAAGTTATCAGCAGCAGAGTCTTCTTACGAGTAACTTATCCAGAAAAACAAAACATCCCACAAGTTGGAACCCAACCAAATTCCTTTGGAAGGAACATAACCAGCTTCCTTACAGAAAATACGACCGCAAACTTTCAACCACAGAAAGGGTCCATGTAGTCCCTCTTTCCCCATGCAGACAGAGCAGATAAAGACTAATAGTTAAGTTTCCTCCAACGTACTCTAAATCTGGCGACTACCCACCAGAGTATAAAGGCCCCATTAAAGATGCTCTCTTCCTATAAGTCCCCAGCCCACCAAATTTCAATGCTTTTTGCTGCTCCAACCCAAGGAAGAATAATAAAGCCAACTACAAAGAGTATATTTGTCTCTTCGCTTGAAAAAATTAGTTCCTTTTGTATTTTTTGGGGAAAAAAAATCCATAGCCGTCGTGACATTTACAAAATAATTGTACTTTTGTACTACTACATTTCCAATCAAAATCAACAATGACGGACGCATATGAGAAGAACAAAAGAAGTTATGCAATCAACCAACACGGTCTATTATCATCAGGATCTGAATCCTGGGTTTGATAAAGCAGTATAAATTCTTTCATTCTTTTAACCATATGCAAAATAGTAACACCCATGAATGAAAACCATATGCTACAATCTAAAGAAGAAAGAAATCATAAAAGGTAGTATAAAAGATGTCTCCGCTTAGAAAGAAGCAACTCCAATCTTGACCTATTCCACTTTCACACCACACCCTGCAATAGAAAATGGAGTACATTTCCCCACAAATGTTGTACTTTTCAAAGATCTGTTCTGTGCAATGTAAATGGCGTTCATTATACAATCTGAAAGCTATCACATGGGAATCAATTTGGACATAAAGTTCCAACGACGTGGAAAAGATCAACAAAGAACAGTAATTTAGTGCAACAGTTAAGTAACTGCTATGACTAAGGAAAAGAACTTACCCAACTAACCAATGAAATATAGATCCATCAAGGCTGCCGCTAACAAAATATTCTTCATGAAATGGATGCCAAGCCAATGCTACATGAGTTTCAAAAACATACATAACAAAAGAATCAGCTAACAGACTAAGTGAGCAAGTAATTTTGGCCCACAAGACCGAGAGTAAACTGTACCAAACGCAATCTTATTGGACATTTATTAATCTTCACTGCTAGATCATATCGTAACACAATGTTAGCATGGATTTCCTCAGAAAGGTAACATATAATAAGCGTTCAAGTCCCTATGCTAATGAAATAGCTTAATAGTGAACAAGGCCAGTCATACGCAGAGCATATTATTGGTAGCTAGATACACAAGCAAGTCAAATCAGCGATCATTTTGTATAAGCACTGACATTGAATGGTAAGGGTTGACACAGAACCTATGGCCATATAGATAATAAATCAATTTTCCAGGAATAAGAAGTAATAGATGTCAGACTGAAGCAGGTTAGCAGCATGACGACACAAATTGCAATAACAATAACAGAAATTGGAAGTAATTAACCTTGATCATGGTAATCTAATTTACCATGTAAACCAAATGTGCTAGGAATCACTGACACAACAAGCTTTGACATGTCCTGACCAACAACACTCATTAGACATGTACCTACACGTGTCTGAATATGTCACAATTACTCTGTATATTTTCTAAAACTGGAAACGTGTAGGATACACATGGGCTAATGTTTCATGACTTTCATCACATGGAGGCGTCTTGTGCACAAGTATTGAGGAAAATAAATTGGAGGCCAAATATCAAAGTTTCAAAAACCATATGAATAATAAATTTTCTACATGCAAATCCATGGATATTCAATATTTATGGCAATTAAGACACCTACTTGGCTACTCCATATTTGTAAGAATAAGAAATTACTGCTTGTATTCCCTCTTTATTTAGGTATTGAAATTCCCCATAGCTGTCATCATCATGACGTGACCATTGCCACTAGCATCCTGATATCATGATTAAGAACAATGAGATGGTCAATCTTGCACCTGCTCCTAAAACTCCTCAAATTCAGCCATGTTCTTTTCCCATGTGCAGAGTAAACCAATGTGGGTTTCTGTGACCCCTCCAATTGATGAACTAATAAAAACTTACAGAGACAAAACAACAAACTAAACCCAATAATGTCTACTAACTAAATCAAGAAAACACAAAAATCCTCCTTAATCCAAAAACAGCCTTAAGTAAAGCCAGTTTGAGTGTGAGTGAGAGCCACTCTCCACTCCTTCCTTGCCCTCTCGTCCCGACACAGGCAACAATCAAGAAGTTGGATGTAGTTGCTGCCTTGCTGGAAAAGCCCAACCCACTCCAAAAAACAAGGACAACATAAACAAGTCTCAGGCTGACTCCGAACAAAAAAATAAGCAATCAGCTGATTCCTCTGCTTTCTTACACATGCAACACCAATGCGGCAACCCATCCCATATCCTCCAGAAATGGGCATGCTCAACAAAGACCCCCACCCATTCCAGATAGCCTTCCATTGGCTTGAACAAAGAAACCCTCACAGCTTTAGGTGGTCTTATAGTCTAGATGCACCAGGAAAGAAAAAAGAAAAATGACAAAAAGATCAAAAAAATCGGGAGAAGACAAGAGAAAAAAAAAGCAGTAAAAACTAGATTAATAGCATTCTGCAAAAGGGGCGACTTCCTTCTTTTGGCCCCAAACTAAAGAATGATAGACACAAAAACTCCTGGACCAATTAGGCCTGGGGCCAAAAATGCCAAAGAGCCTTAGGGGTCTGGAAAGTAAGACAAAACCAGAACCACAGCTAACACCATAGCGGGCAAGATTGTGCGGGCAACTATCAGCCTTGCACCAACCAGACACTAATAACAATGCTGCCTGACAATTCCCCGCACAGAAAATTTTGGATCAAAAGGAGAGGCTTCTTCAATAAGGTGAAGGGCAACTTTGGAGTCAGATTCAAGAACTAGAGATGAAAACCAAGCCCCATGCAAAATGAAGTTCATCCAAACAGCCCACAACTCAGCGAGTCAGCTGAACTGAGCCAGCGAACCGATGTATCATCGAAACTCCACCCACACACGCCCCAGGACAACTCACAATTGGCATCTCTCATAACAGCTTCAACGGCAGCAAGCACCAAAGAATCATTGGAGCAGCCTTTGACATAAACTAAAATCCACCCTTTTTGCAGAGGCAGCAAGCATAAGATCTCATCCCTTTCATTGTTTTGGAAAGGAGTATTGGCTTTAGCCGCAATAAGCCTAGGAATTTCTGGATAAAATTCACAAGAAAATATGGAGGAGACCTATAACCTGGCTCAAAAGAAACCTTGTTTGGCCAGAGCAAAAGATTCGTAGGGCAAACTTGGAGGAGACCCAAACCTGGCTCAAAAGTAACCTTGTTTGGCCATAGCCACTAAGCGAGATACTAGCAAAGGCCTAATACCCACAGAATTCATTCAAAACCTCAAGCAGTCCAAAAATGAAAATAAAACAAGACTAGAACAAAGACTCCTAGGTCCTAACTAATTTGATGCCAGTAATAAATTTATCGTATCCTTTTAGGCCCCATGTCGACTGGGCTACATCGATAAGGTGTGAGCAGCATCAGGAATTTGTCATCCACAATTATTTAGGTATTGCTGGAGATCTTACAATCTTCTATCTATATGGCCCAAGAATTGAAACTAAGAACTTTAAACAAACTTGTAAAATAGCAGCATTAAGTTGCAGTTATATCCATACTCCATTTCATGGAAGATGGAGATGATACTTAATAAAAGTCGAGAACTAACCAGTTACATCCTTTTGATGCCCACGGAAAGATTCCAGCTCCTTCATAGCCCTTATGTCATACAGCTGAAATGCAGATAGAAGGCAGACGGGGATAAGCATCAACAATCAAAAGGAATTCAATTGAATAAAATCTGGAGCAGTAAGAAGTTGATCCACCTTGATATTCTGATCCTTTGAAGCAGTCAGCACCCAGTTACCATTTTCATTCCACTTGACGCAAAGAACAGTGTTCTTGTGCCCATGACTGCAAATAATGAGAACTCCTCAAAAGATTTATCAAGCAAAACACATATCCTAATAAGTTTGGTGACTGAAACAGTTGTACTAACAGTGAAGAAAGCTCTCTCCCTGACTTTGCATCCCAAAGTTTCACAACGTTGTCTTTTCCCCCTATGAAGAATAAAATAGAAACCCATATAAATTTGCGGCATTTGCCATTTAAGAAACTCCAACCAGTTCAACAAATAAAAGCTGCAACAGCATACCACCTGAAACTAGTAAAGATTTAGTAGGATGCCAGTCAACACTCTTCACATCCCAACCATGGCCTGCCTGAGTGAAAACACGAAGAAGAAAATACGGTAATTTATCTCATGAACGCTTTGAGTCATGTATGTATAACATATATGCAGTTCTCAATGCTTATCTTAATAGGCTGAGTAATAAACTATGTCATATGCAACAATGAGGTAGTTCTTATAGAAGGAAAATAAATTGTTGCACACTATGCAAGAAAATTTTTTGACCCGGGGACATTACCAGATAGCGAGCGTTCTTCTTGACATCGAGCAAAGTCCCAAACTTTGACAGTATTGTCATCAGAGCAAGAGCAGAACTTCAAATCTGTCCTACAGAAGCTGCTCAAAGGACAACCAACAGCTAGAAAGGCACGCCATGGCTAATATATGCAACAACAAATAGATACCTTAAGTCACGGATAGATTCCTTGTCTAGCAACAAGCACATACCTTAAGTCACGGACAGATTCCTTATGAGCAGATTTATTGGCCTTCACATTATTCATGTTGGTTTGCCAATACCTACAAAATGCCGCCATATCCACATATGAAGAAAAATTGATGTAGCATATGATCAAAATCAAAAGTCATAGAAAACTTTGTAAACGTAATTTAAGTGCACATATTTACTTTATCGAGCCCCCATCATCACCGGTGACCATCCAGTTCTCATTGTAACTCCATACCATAGACCTGACAGCTTGATCATGAGCCTGGACATCAATAGATGCTACGTAGATCAATTTGGCTTCTTTCACACAAGGAGGACAAACAAAAGGCATCACCTATACATCCATACCTGTAAAATCATTTCAAAATTAAATGACTGGCCATTCCAGAGAGTGAATTCCCCACTTTGAGAACCTGTGATGAGACGTCTTCCACTTGGAGTCCACTTCAAAAAAGCCAAATATCATGATATGTTAGAAACCTCTCTAAACAAAAGCAAATATGATTAAATTGTTCCCCAAGCACCGAGGGCCCCCCCATCTAATGCAACTGCTTAAAATCCCAACCACTTCGGGGTTAAGTGTCTGAGTCTTGATTCCAAATTTGGTACCCGGCGAACTTCTGCAATTCCCTTAACCAAAATTGGGCACACCGGCGAAAGGGGCCAGTATACCAAATCAATGTCCCCACTTTTTTGCTCTGGTTTCATATAGAGATGCATTTCTAGCCATTTCTTGTTCCACGCATATTACATGACCACTACTATCAGCCTTCCAAAATCCTTGAAGGCCATGTTTCATAACCCTCTTAAGGGATTCCAAAACTTCAGCTGTTGCGTTACATACTTTTTGTAGTCAGCTAAAGATCTTGATTGTTTTGGAAAGAGGATTGCAACTAGTAGAAAGGATTGTTAACCCTCCAAATTGGGGAGATTAGCACCACCTATGGGGAGGTGGTACTGGTAGTCCAATACCACTGGATTGGTCACCTCTTTAAACCAAAGTAGAAAACAATCCTCAATTTTAATCTCATACTATTCTACCCTAGTCAAATATAGTACACTACTCCCATAGTTTTACTAATCCTGTCCAATAATCTACATGCCACTAATAATCCCCATCGTTTTGCAAATCCTGTCAAATCCCCGAAATACTTTACCGGTTGTCAAACATGCGATACGTCACGGGTGGGATGAAAAATCATGGACAAAAACATGACATGACACAGAACAAAAATGGGAAATACTTCGAAGAAAAAGACAGACACAGCACAGGCATACGATAAAATTTTTCATACCTTCAAATATATCGGTTACAATATAAAAAATAAACGAATTTTCGTCAAATTGTTTGCATAATCGAGATGATTTAACTAGACACACTTCCTAATTGTCATTCAGCAATCCACAAGATACATGCAGCAGAAGCAGAATAACTAGTTTTTATCAAACTTACCAGAACACGATTAATTGAACATCGGTTTTTGTTCAGAGATGTGTGCACATACTTAGCTGCGAAGCTTGTTGATGGGTTATCTGAATAGGCAACAGCTGGCAACATCTGCACCAATCCAGATCAAGGGTCTTTAGATGACAGGAACAGAAACGAATCCAGACTGAAGCAGAGCATAACAAAGCAGCAACATGGAGTAAATAACATGGATAAATAATTTCCAGGTCCCAGCCATGAAGAAATCGGTGAACACAAGATAAACGAGAAAAATTATCCTCAGGGCTTACCACAGTAAGCAAAACGAATAAACATAAACAGAATCACTTACATCAATAGCAGCTGCTGGGGTGGGTTGCAGTACTGTCCTGTCCCTTGAATCCCGCTGGAACATGCGGATCTGCAATGGATATATTGACAAAATGTTGAAGAAAAGAAGTTACTTGATTTCCATTGAATGTCCATATGCCGACATAGGATAAAAGATCAGTGTCCAAAAAGAAAAAATAGAGGCAGCAGAAAACAAAAGTCAAGTTAGTAACCCAACTGACCTACACACCCATGACAGAAACCTGAAATCGATTACAAAGAATCGCACTGTTCAATCTCAAAAGATGTCTATAACAACTCTAATAAGTCTCTAACTACTGATCTACAGAAAAAAGCTCCACAATGCAATCAAGGGTTGTTCAAATATATAAAGGGAAAGAAAGAGGGCTGTATCTCTGGGGACCAAATTTGGAATCATATTCCAGCGCTCTGGCAGTAGCTGGGGTAATGTATTTCTATTCAAATCCCTCCCCACTGTATGTCTCGAAGAAAATTGATTCAAGAACAATTACCTTTTCCATTACCTTTTGTTCTATCCTTTTTATGACAATAAGAAAGAAAGGTAGGACTTTTATGTATATTTTTTGAGTAAAAAATCTTATAAAAAGATATAATTTACGGATTAATATTAATTGAATATATCTTCCTTTTAATATTTGCCAAATCTTTTTTAGTGATTCAAATCTTTTAGGACTCGAACTTGTTTTATTATTTTTATTATAAATAACATTTATTTCCGTAGTCATTTTTTGTTTCGATTTTGTAATTATTTTTAGCTCATCCATTGGGAATAATAGAATCTCTCAACTTGTTAAGCAGTAGGAATTTAGGACTCTTTCTTGGTGTTGGCTAATTAAACCTTTCGGAGCGCATGTCTATTAATCAAAAGCGTGACTTTTAAGTTTCAAGGTGTCCCTTTGTACGATAAGTGCCCTCAAATGCAAAAATTGTCCTTTTTAAACCCTCTGCTCTCTTCCATTTTTCATAAAGAATTGATGCTGTGTTTGGTTTGGTATTTGAAAAGTTTTTTGAAAAATAATAGGGGTAATAAGTGAAGAGAGATAGAGAGAGAAATGTTAGAAGTATGAGGAATCTCGAGGGAATTTTTTGAAAAATACTTTTTGAAAAGGGAAGAGAACACAGCATGAGTGAGTCTTCCACATAAGCAATAATAGAGTGACTTCTTCTCCTCGGCCTTCTGTGGAATACTAATTGATAGGGCCTCATCGGTAAGTGCTACAAGATCTCGTGCATTGGAATCCATGATTATAGACCTGACTCCATTACATTAGTATGGAACATTTTCTTTTCCAAATGAAATCTCCTAGTAGATGCACAAGTGAAAAAATACTTTTGTTCTTGTGGAATAAGAAGCCTTCATGCCTTAATAAACGTATTGAATTTATTTAGAGCTATTAGAGCGGGATCCACTTTGTCTGGGAAGATGAGTTGAAGTAATAACAAGAATATTTTTACTTTATCAACCCCTGGAGAGATGCTTCGATAAAATACCGAGGGGTAAGAAGTCTTTCTACTTCCTCACATGCATAATATCATGAATGTTTGGAATCCATATTATTATTATGCAAGAAGACCAAGGAGAGATTGCTTTTGCTAATTCAAATTGAAGATTGATATCAAATTGAAATATTTTCGAAATCGTAACCTTCTCTAGAGTTTGTCCTATGCTATACGCCAAGGTAGCTGCTCCAGCTCTGTCTCAAATAGGCCAGGATCAAGGAGATCCTTACTCTTAACAATTTAGCGAACGCCCCATCTCATTCGTATTTTGGATACTCGTATAACCATCGAAGGCTGTTGAAGTGACTCGTTCCTAGAAATTCAGAGGCGTTGAGAATAAAGAAATTGTTGGAATTATCATTTCTATCTAGCACCAACACGTTTGATGTTAAGAGTAATGAAGAAACTAGTAAATTTTTCAGTTTGATAGCCTGCTACTAATTCTTCTTCTACTTTTGGTAAATCAAAACGTGATCTCTCATACTCCTAAGGAAGAAATTAGAAAAATGATAAACCCTATCGGTTGACGCCACAAATTCCATCCCCAAAAACCATATTTTGATTGTGCTTCAACTATATTAACGGTACTTAAATTGTTAGATAAACATAGTCGATGATAACTCATAACATCACTGATACCATCTCTAGTTCAAAACCGTACATGAGATTTTCACCTCATATAGCTCCTCGTGGGTCCCAAATAAATGCTCCTCGCAGGTCCCAAATAAATTTAAGGATATGTTCGATATATTTTTTAACTTGATTTGTTTGTACTTTGTAGTATATGTAAAGTCGTTTTGAATCCCTCATGAGCATCCCAAAACTTTTCAAGGAACACCTTATGGAAACTGGACAAGTACGGTCGCCCCTTGTGGCCATTAGTCAACAAAAGCATAAACCAAGATACAATAGATCCCTAACCTAAAAGTTCATATGATTTTATAAAATATAAATCTAGACAGAACACTACCTTTTAATAGCCAAACTCAATGGAACCTAGGAATGAATTCATCACTTTTAATGAATAGCACAAAAATTGAATATGAAAAACTAAATCAACCCAATCATATCTTGCACAAAGTTTACCATAAACCACATCCACATTAAAACAACTCAACATCATCACAATTCTACTGTTTTGCCAACTCATGCTTATTTAAAAATGGGAAACGTAGTTGCATTTGAAGCAACACATGGGTGTAGAATATGAACACGAGATGACACCCACATTCTTCACTCCGTATGCTAAGAAAAGAGGCAAATTAATCTTCTATTTTAACTACCTTCTAAATACAAGTTATACAACCAACGTATCAGTTAAAGACAGGAACAACTCATGACTATATAGGTGGCCCGCATGTGGCATCCACTTTTGAAGCCATTCATATATTACATTATCCCTTGCCAAAGTGCATGAAATATAAAGTCAGATTGAACTGGTGACAAAATATAAAATAGTGAGAATATCAAGAAACACACTCCTTGGCAAAGCAAGAACCAAAGGAAGGAATGTCTAAAGCAAATATGTAGATGATCATTGCAGAACTCGTATTACCTGTATATATCGCACAACGGTGCTAGTATAATCAACAGCTCTCCTTTGCCCACTCTTTCTGATTCTTTTTGCCGCAAAACTATCACCCTGAGCTGCAATATTGATTGAAAACAATTCAATTATAAGCCCGAAAATACAAGCTACATCACTGGTGTTGTCCACAGTCAATACTCAATAGTGCGACGGGCTAACTTTAGAAAAATAAAGTAGTGGAGAAATATCAACTTCCTTATTTCTCTTGACAATCGATCCATCAAACAACGAAATTTTGAGCGCAAACAAAAGAAGTTCGATCTCCATCAATTGTTCAAGTTGTGCAACCACTAGGACATCGACTACCAAATCTGAAGGTAAGTATGAAAATAAATGTTTGCAGGGGAAGATCTTGACAAGTGGAACAAAAATTTCAACTTCCTTTTTTATTTTTTAATAAGTGAAAGGCTTCATCCATACTTTTTTCAACAACCGACCTATCAAACAAGGCCAAGGGAGGAGGTTGTCCTCCAAATCTACGAAGTCAGAAAACTTTCCTAGCACGGAACATTCAGCCACAAACGGTTATTTTGTTGACAATCAATCTACCAGACAACGTATGGGGGGAAGAGGAATAGCAGTTCAACGTAACTGTCCTCGTACAATACCAAAGAGCACAACTTCAGCACAAATTTTCCGCAGCCAACCACTATAACACTGCCTTGTCTATTTAGAACACAGCAACCTCTATACATCACAAGGTTCACCTTCTAATCTAGAGAAACGACAAAACTATTGACCCTGGGAACAGTACCACAATTTGAGTCGAATATAGGCAAGCATCGCACAAAATCAACTATCCAATCATTGCATCTTTTCAAATCAATACTTTTCGTTGTCTTCTCAAATGACATCCATACAGAGAACGACAGAAGAGGCGGCGGGGGTTGCAGAAAGTTTTGAATTTAGTTGGTCTTCACCGGAATCATAGTAGTGGATAGTCGGGCTAAGGGAATAGAAAGACCTAAACTGACGCCATGATACAGAAAAACTAGGGCTCACTAAATCTAAGTGAAGAGGTAGCCCTATATAGAGCTCAATTGAAAAATAGGAATCACGTAGCCGACCCAATTGATTGGGACACAAGACTCAGTTTGGTTTAAGTGAAAGAGGTAGTCCTAGAAAGAGCTCAATTGAAAAACAGGAATAATGTAACCGACGCAATTGATTGGGACACAAGGCTCGGTTTGGTTTGGTTTGGTTCACTATAATGAATGGGTCATTGCTTTGGAATTAGCTACAAATGTTAGAATGTGCATTACAAATGAAAATCATTTTACAGCTTAGGTAACTGATGATTCCGCCATTCCATTCGATACCAATATTTCTTGAGGTATTTGATTGTCCATCACCCGAAGGCAGTCGTTAGCATATTTCTATTGTACACTGGAAACACAATTAAAAAAAATTCCACATCGCTGTACCATCATATGGAGGGTGAGACAGCGGAGCAAGCTGTTGGAGGTGGTAATCGGGCGGGCCGACAATGTTAACGGAGCCCATGTTACTAGACGAAGCGGACGTCTGCCGCATCATTGGCGGCGGCGGCAGAGGTTGTTGTTGCTGTTGCGGGCCCCTCGGGAACTCTCCGAATTGGGGATGATGCTGGGTTGGCGGTGGTTGGGGATGTTGCTGGTGCTGTTGGGGGTGTTGCTGCTGCTGTTGGTGTAGATGCTGTTGCTGCTGCTGGTGTAGTTGCTGCTGTTGCTGTTGCTGCTGCGGGTCGCCGTACATCATTGGTAACAATGGAGGTACGAGGATGGAGAGAGGGATGGGAGCGGGGGTGGGGGCGAGAACCCTAACCCTACGGGAAAGAGAGAGAGAACGGGGATATTGAAAATTTGAAAGCGGAGAGAGAGAAAGAGAGAGAGGGAGGGAGAGAGGGGTTTCAGGGTTTTAGATGTGGGTTTGTCTTTCTTCTCACTCTATGCCGCAGAAGTTTGCTCTGGCATCAAACGCACGACGGGGCAATGAGTAATATCACGACCTAAATCACAAGTGGTCTGTTAGGACAGGTTTTTGAGAATCTTTTTTTATGACAATTGGAAGTCGGGTAACGAGCGGAGAGTAATGATTAAGAGTAAAGTAATGATTAAGAGTAAAGGTAATAAAAGTTTGTTTCAGAACATCTTTTTAAAAAATAAATATTTATTTCATATTTTCAAACTCAAAAATAATGTAAATGAAAAATAATTTTTCAATTATTTTGCACCGTATTAAATATCTCAATGAGGTCTTTCAAACAATATCCATATTGCATATTTTTAGATTTCAATAAGCTTATCATTTTTTAGTTCGAAATTGCCTGAGTGTTTTTCTAGTTGATTTTTTTTTTCAAATCTTGATCCAAACAAGGCAAAGGTAATCTCAAAATTTGTCTTGGAAATGATAATGCCAAAGCTGTTTTTGTTAATGCTAAAACTCTAGTGCATAAAAAGATTGTACCATGTGTAATGTACAAAACTTTTATGCAATGTAATTTTGGTACCAATAAAAACAATTTTGATATTATCACTTCCCAATGTTATCAAAAAAATATTATCACTACCCAATTTGTTTTTGTAATCTCTTCTCTGTCACTACATTAGTACGTACAGTTTTGTTTTCCATGGCCATTAGGCTGTGTTCTAAAAATGGAATAAGGCCATGTTTGATAAGTGTGTTAGGATTTGGTATAGGATTGCTAATCCTATGGCCTTCCTAACTCTTTGTTTGGTTGCAAAAAATGGGATAGGATTAACAAGAGGATAGGATTAGCAATCCCCCTTTTTCATGGGATTAGTAATACCATAGGGTACATGGTATTATGAATCCTATCCCAAGCTCTTTCCTAACACAATCAAACACCCACTTGAGATTAGACTCGGTATTATTAATCCCATCTCCTTACCAATCACATCTCCTTACTAATCCTATCTAATCCAACACACTTATCAAACATGGCCTAAGTTCTTATTTTTTGTTGAATATTAGGCTCCGTTCCGGAAAGCAAAATAAGTACTTATTTTTTAATAAGGTAATTTCAAGCTCAAAAATTATATGCTTACGCAAATTATTTTCCTATCAATATGGATCTTATTTGATAGATCTCATTGAGATCTTTAATACGGTGCAAAAAAATTTGAAAAATTATTTTTCATTTACATTATTTTTGAGTTTAAAAATGTGAAATAAGTATTTATTTTTTAAGAAGGTGTTCTGGAACGGAGCCTAAGAACCCATGTTCCAGAAAAATAAGAAGATTTCCACTTATTTGGAAGAATTTATATAGGTACAATGGGTGTCGGGAGTGAAATCGCACCGGTGGCCACGCCGGGCAGTCTCAGGCCACCGAATGGCCGATCCGAGCCGTCCAAAAATTCTAAAAGAAAAAACTGAGGGGGCCGTCGCGGGAATTAACGACATCCGAGGTGTGTAGGGCGCTTTATCATATATACACGGAAAAGGGGTGCTCGGATCAAGTACCCTACACACCTCGAATGCCGTTGATTCCCGCGAAGGCCCGCTCGGTTTTTTTTTTTTAGAATTTTTGGACGGCTCGGATCGGCCGTCTGGTGGCCGGAGACTGCCCGGGGTGGCCGCCGGTGTGATTTCCCTCCGCCGGCGCCCATTATCATAGCAACAGTCTTATTTTTTGTATAAGGCAATTTCAAGCTCAAAAATCATGTGTTTATGCAAATAATTTTCCTATCACTATAGATCTTGTTTAATAGATCTTATTGAGATCTTTAATACGGTGTAAAAAAAATTGATTTTTTTTTTCATTTATATTATTTTTGAGTTTGAAAATGTGAAAGGAACTTTTGATTTGAATTTTGTGGAATGGCCCTTATTATTTTTGAATGAGAAGTTGTAAAATAAGTACTTATTTTTTAAGAAGCGTTCTGGAACGGAGTTCAGCCCAAACCATTTCAAACCGAGAAAACCACCAAATGAAACCGGGAAAACGACGGTCCAAAACATGTTTTGATAATTAATATTCCGTCAGGGACATTTTTAGCATTAAGAAATATTTTCAGCATGTTCTTGGCAGGTATTAATTATCAAAATTCGTTATTGCCCATCATTTTTCCAATGAAACCGAACCGGTCCAAACCGAAGTTAAACGGTTTGGCTTCAATATGGATTTTTACAAAAACCGATAACTTCGGTTTCGGTTCAACAATGCTAAAAACCGGACCAAACCAAACCCAACCATTTGCCCCTAGTTTTTACTTTAACCGAGTTCCATAATTAAAATTTGTTACTAATAAAATGAAAAGCATAAGGTGGATAATGTTCTCTCACCTGTAAAGTAGTACTAATTACACTGCAAAATACATAACCACAATGCTATGTGGCATGTTCACTTTAAAAAAAATAGATTTTCGAGCTCCATTTCTATACGCAGGCGTTCCACTTTGTACATAAAATTACTAGTAACTTCATGCTAAAAGTGGAGCGTCTGCGTACAAAAATTTAGCGAGAAAATCAATTTCCTTAAACTTAAAGTGGAGATGCCACATAATATTGTAGTTATGAGGAAATTGATTTTCGCACTCCACTTTTGTATGCAGAAGCTCTACTTTGTATATGAAGTTCCTAACTTCATATTAAAAATGAAACGCCTACGTACAAAAGTTGGAGCAACAAAATCATAATATACTCTTTGCCGCGAGGGGGCATATCTTGGACATTGCGGAGTCAAATTATGAAATGAAATCCTCCCGGGTCAATTTGTACCAATTCACAAATTGTTGGGACTAATTTGCGAAACCTGTAACTTGTATCTCTCATCGTAAAATGCAATTACATTTTTATTTTATTTTATTTTTCATAAGTGTAAAATGCAATTACCACTGTGCTCCCATCAGAATCAGAACTCAACCCCCGGAAAATATCATCGTAAAAATCTTAAAACCGAACGAAGCTCAGCAGCTCCAGCGATGATTGGTGGCTCCGACAGCGATAAGAACAGGTACCTCTCTATTGTCCCTCTTCCGATTAGTCTTTCTCATAGCGTTTAAGCTCGTCTAATTCTGATAAACTACTCAAAAAAATAAGTCACCATTTGCTAAGTGAAGCCTACGGCGGACCCTGTACTGAGATATATATGAGTTTAAACAACTATGTTATTATAGGGTGATGTATTGTTGGCCTGGCACTAAATCTTTCGCGATGGGCTTTCAGAATAGAATCAGCTCAATTTTTATTTTTTTTGTCTAAGTTTAGTGCTTATGCTTACCAACCCTTTGAATGGTTAGAAATATAGAGCCATAGAGGAAAGGAAAGAGAGGAGAATGCAAATGCCTTTTTTATTCACAAAGACGCTGGAACAGATAGAATTCATGACAATAGAAGTCAAAAGCTTCCATGGAGAAAGGGCAAACAGCCCTAGGTTCTAAACCCCAACAAGAACCTTTGTTTGGGAAAAGTTATGCTTTTGGTGCTACCAAAGTTGCTAAAAGCTCGTTCTCAGGTTCGGGTTAAAAGGAATGCACAAGTATTCGTAAATCAGAATGAGAAGTTGTGTGCAAGTTTTGAGAACAAATTGGAACTAAGCGACTCGCCTTCAGAGAAAATAGTAGCGTTGTTTGAGCAATTTTATGTACATTTTACTGCTAGAGATAAAACTGCTGAAGATCTTTTATAAATTATACTGTAGTATGTATGTATGTTTATATGTCTGTGATGTGTTGGAGCTTTTAAACTTCAAAAACTGTTCAAATTGTTTACCAGTAACAGGCCCACCTCTAATACTGTAAAATTGATTTAGAAATTAAAAGCAATCAGTATATATCCACCTCCCAAAGACTATATTTATGCCTCTGTCCACGTCCATGGCCATGTGCTTACTGCTCAGTAAAGAGAGTAATATCGTTAGTCACATAATCTTTCAAAACAGCTTTCGCTTCCGTTCTCAGTCCTCGCTCTCCGCTCGCACTCACAAATTCTAGTTGTTTGGGAGGTTTTTGAAAGACACTTTCATACTGGCGCTCCCGCACGTTTGAGAGATTTTTGAAAGACGCTTTCATGCTAGCGCTCCCGCACTGACCCCCACATTATATCCATCCAAGAAAATAGAGGTCTGGAGTTTCCCACCAAATCTCACCAAAACCATTTCTCACCAAACCTTTTCTGGCCAAATAGCAATTATGCGCCTAAGATTCCTTTGGTTAGGTTGTTCATGCATCGCGTGTGTGTAACGCTAGAATCAAGATCAGCAAAACTGCGTACCTCATTCCCTTATTCAATTCAGCTCTTTCCAGCGAACAAATCAATGTGCTAATTCACAACATTCTCAGTGCTGAAGTTACTATGAGTACGTTACATGGACACGGGTACGTGAATCGGGTACGGATACATATTTAAGAGTCGGATATCTCAAAGTTGAAAATAGAGGATTCGGGGATATGTATCCGAATTTGGATACAGGTGCGGGGATTCGTCAAATTTATTTTTTATAATTAAAATTTTATTATATTTAAAATTTAAATATGTAAAATAATAGATAATTTATGTAATTTAAGTATATGGATTATTTGTTTCGTGACAAAATGATGATAATAAAAGCCCATAAAAAT
>BPLS01015595.1:0-20606 GCA_019656275.1 Rhododendron kiyosumense | reverse complement strand
ACCAACAATGTTGGCCTTCTGGTTCTCAACTTTAAGAGTGAAAAATTTAATCGATCAATATTGTCAACTGGTTGGTGCTGGCATCTCTTTCTATTCTTTCTTTCTTTTTTTTTCCTGAAAGAAACCATGTCATCCCCCACGTGCATTGCATTTTATATGGTTTATTCAACATTCAACAAACATTGGGGGATTGGAAGAGATGAACAACTGAGTAGTGGTTTAGAGCCAGGTGGTGGGGAGACAGACATTCCGTAAACATTGGCAAGATATTAGATCCAAGTCTAGTGACGTTTTCGCAGATAAGTTGAAAAGGATATGATTCCTTGTGTCTCCTACACGCCAATGATGTAGATATATATATATATATACTGACCATATGCTAAAGTGGAGGGAGGGCATTCACAATCAGATAGTATTTGTTCTTGCAATTCCACTAGCAAGCCACGCTCGAATCACAAGCAAAAGAAATGTATTCCACTCCCTTGAGATCAAAATCCCATTGCCAAGCCCGCTCTGTTAGCTTTCCTTCAAGATCTCATCCCCTCGTTCCTCAATTCAATGAGCATTTATGTAGACTAAGAGCTTCTGATTCCGAAGCTACCTCTTTCTCACTATCATCCATAAACAACAGATTAACTGGCCTTGAAGACTTATATCATTCTGTCAATGATTTACTTCTACTCCCACAAAATCAGCAAAACTTAGCCCATGTATGTAATGGGAAATGGGTCGATAAGGCGTTGGATGGTTATCTCAAGCTCTTGGATGCTTGTGCAGCCACTAAAGAAGTTTTGTCACAGATCAAGGAAGATGTAAAAGAACTTCATTCAGTCGTGCGGAGAAAAAGGGATTCAAATAACTTTGAGGGATTTTTGACCTCTAGAAATAAGGTCAAGAAGCTTATCAGAGAGTTGCTGAAGGATTTGAAGAGCATTCGGAAAAAAGACATGGTTCCAGATTTTGAGAGAGACCATGAAGCTGTTGCCATTTTCAGCATGCTAAGAGACGTTGAACAATTCACTCTTGGGGTGTTGGAGTCATTGTTGTTTTGTGCTTTGGGAACAAAGGTGCAAAAGGGAAGTGGATGGTCTTTGGTTTCGAAAATTATGCACCAGATGAGTACACCATGTCAAGCCAAAGACACAGGTATCAACGAGTTTGAGAAGGTTGATGCAGCAGTTCAATCTCTGATTCATGGTAAGCCAATAGAATCTGTCGACAATACAAAGATTGAGACAGTGCCAAGCCAGCTAGGAGAGTTGGAATTGAGCCTTCAAGATGTCGAAAAAGTTCTAGAGCGCTTGCTCAGGCAGTTAATCAAAACCAGAGTATCCCTCCTCAACAGTCTAAACAACTAGCAAGAAAATTATGGGCATCCAAAGTGTAATTAGACAGAGAAAAGCATAGAAGTTAGATGTTTATACTTGAAATGAAAATATACTCGTGATTTCTCCACTATCTATGAAAATTTTGGCTTATCCATTACTTTAACTCTTTCCTGTTCTTGGACCTTTTATCAATCAACCAAGTGAAGATAAAAGTAATATCTCATTACGTCTTTCTTATTTAAATTTTAGTAGCCGACATGAAACTGAGAGAAATATGTCAGGGGAAGGAAGCATGACGTGTTGAATGAGCTCATTGTTCAAGAAATATGGTAAGATCTCTTTTTGATCTTATTGAAATTATTAGAATATAACCGATCGTGCATGTTTTATAATTCAGGCCGCGTGAGGATTTTATGTAGTTCAATAATTTTCATAGATGTTGAGCCTGAAGGTGATGAACAAACACTGGTTTAAAATATAGTGAGGTTCACATGGTAGTCTAGTCACAAATTTTATACAGTAAAATCATGGAAGAAGAATGGAGTCTTTCCGTTCAGAGAACCACCTGATTACTCCATTTCTGTAAAATCATGGAAGAAGAGGTGGCAAAAAAAAAGTAGATCTTGCTGGCTACCTTCCTAATTTGGTTGAAAAATCATTCAAAACAGGCCCTCAACAGGAGAATCGCAACATATTGGATCTCTGATTTACCAATTCTTGTGCAAAAAACAGAGACAAAATGTGCTCAAAGATGCAAACACATGAACATACACACTTGCAAGAAGAATGGTGCTGGCATTTTCTTGCAAGATTTGCGCAGTGCGTCAGTGCCTCTCGTCTTGTGCATTTGCTGATAAAAGTATGGGTTACTCTAACATGTTAAGATGTGTCTCTCATCTATCAAGGTTTGAAGAAACGAGCACCAAGTTAGGGAACAGACATTACAAAACATTGCCAACATAGTTATAATCATGGACTCAAGGCCACACGGAGTTTCATTTATTCAAAGAATAATGATAGTGCTTAGACCCCCCAAAAAATAAAATAATAGCAAAGCTGTCAAGATTCCAATTGTTCCAAACCAAATCACAAATTGTTTGACCTGATAAGAAAATTGTGAGATTCTCATTGGAATTCCGAATCATTAATTAAGCTTTGTGCAGCTGTCTTTCTTTTTGGAGTATCAGAACTAGCCAGTAGAATTACAGATAATGAGTCACAAACGCGGACTCTTCTAAATTCTAATTAAAAATCATCACTTCAAAGTTTCTATTTAAATTCACCACTGCGAAGACAGCTCGTAAAGACAGTTCATTGGCCCGGCCTATCAAGGATGTGGGAAATTAATATATCTACATTGCGAATCTCTGCTTAACTTAGCCTTGAAAAACGACCTTAAAAGTTGAGTACATTATTAGCATATGGTGTCATCAAACTGTCAAGCCACGGGCTTCTTAGCTGCGTCCAAAAGGAGTCTTGGGTCCAGTCCATGCTCACCCTAGGCACTTGCAGCTCTGCCAACTTTTCTTTGTGCCATGGTAACCGAAGAGAAGTAGTAGTCCCTTTGCTTTCATCTGCTTCTTCGTACTCATTTCCTTCTACTTTAACTAGCGCTTCTTCTTCTTCTTTATTGAATGCCATGTCCCTCATGGCCATTGGTTCCGCCGAGTATTCCTCGTATTGAGCGGAAAGGGAGAATGTGTCCGTTGGTGATGTTAGTGGAGGTGAAGGTTGAGGGGCATGATTGGTGGTTGTCTTTATTTCTTCTAATTCCATTGCAGCCCTCTCTTCCAACACCTTCAAAGAGGTTGCCTTCCTATATATCTTACACAATACTATATCCTGCAATAGAATTTGTACTTTATTAAATAAGCCAAATTAATACAATTAAATCCATTGGTTTGGAAGTTGCAAGGTTGTTACACACAAATCAAGGTACCTTTGGAGAAGAAAAAATAATTAAACAATATACCTTTGGAGAGGTGAAAGTATCAGGCAAACGATACTCATTCATGATCCAATCCGTTTTGGAACCACGCGGTGCTCTTCCCATATAGAACACCAGAGTCTTTCTCAGACCTATCATCTTTTTTGGATCAGAAAAGCTCAGTATTTTGCGGTCCGAACCCGTAGCCTTCCAAAACCCAGTTTCAGTGGTCCGATTAGGCCTCCCTCCATTACCATGTTTTCTGTCCCTTGGCACGAAAAAGTACCATTCCCTCTCCCCAATCTTTGCCAGCCCTGTTACAACATTGTCCAATTACATGCATATCAATATAAGGTATCGATCATTAGAAATAGCCAAGATTTTCAAGAAACTTTAGAACACAATGGTTACCAGGCAAGTCCCAAGGATCATAATGGTAGATGTTGAGGAAACCAATTATATCCAAGTATAATTTCTTCCCGAAAATCATGTTCTTAAGGTAGAAGCTGAGAAGCTCTTCCTCTGTGGGGTGGAACCGAAATCCCGGCAATTCAAGCTCATTTGTTGATTCCTCCATTAGCCTAGAGTGGTTGCAAATAACGTCTAGAGATTACTAACTGGGTTTTTGTCTCCGTCTGTAATCTGTATGGATAGCAAGGCAGTCTGCTTTAACATGCCCATGCACACAGAAAAGGGTGCACTAAGGGTTTAATTTATACGAGAACTGGGTTGGTGATTTACTAATTTTTTCTTCTTGGGTGGCTCCATCATGAAGAAAGACTTGAGTTATGCGGATTGTGGGGTCCCAAAATAAAGTCTTTGAGTAGTGGGTCCACACGGTTTACAGACTTACAGTGACCCCAGTCTTAATCACGACGGAAGACACGGAAAAATACATGGGAGTAATATGTTCAAAGAAATTTATACAGTAGTATTTGTTATCAAGATTTAAGTTTTAGTGTAGTACGGCCCATTTTCAGAATGATTCGAGCCACTTCTCTATTTGTTTGTGCAAGTTTGTCTGTAAAAATTAAGTAGTGTGCGCGCACGCACACACACATAGAATTGCTTAAGAAAAATACTCCATCATAGTACAAATAATTGAAAGGTCGATCGAGCATCAATAACTTGATCATATCTGAAGGGTGATAACAAAATAAATATCCACATAATTGGTTGTTTGCCTGTCTAATTTTGTTTCCATTTCTTGTCTTCTTGACTTTTAGTTGGAAAAAAATGCTTTTGAAAATGGATTTTAGAAGTAATTTTCTATCGAAATGGTTTGAATGAGAGAAATTCAGGCAACAGTTTCAACTTTCTTTAACAGTCAGTGGTCAAGAGGGGTTGATCAACAGAGTAATATTGAATTGGTCATGATGACTACGTGTCATGAATTCAGTGGGGCTGTGGATCATCAAAGGCAAAGACCCCTTGTTCGCAGTCTTCACTATGAACTTTCCTTTGAACAGAAGTGAAGTAGCTTAGGGCAGTTCTATTAGTCCTTAATGCTAGAGACTTGTCTTAGGGCAGTTCTAGTAGCTTACGGAGGTGTTGTAAACAGACTGTTTATAGTACCAACCAATTTCAATCATCTATTCGCACAATTAATGGTTGGGATTCGTTTTCAATTATGACTGGTCACAATTAACTCTTCTCTGAAAAATTTTCATTAACATCTTAACCGTCCAAAACACTTTTGGATAGTCATAATTGAGTGCTGTAAACAAGTGTTTACAGCACCTCTGAAGAGAAGACTTTCTCTTAATGCTATAGTTGTGTTTTCTGAGTGAATTAATCAGGACAAACGCAACCTCAAGGGGTTTGGCCAATTGCACATGGGAAAACAACCAAAAGGCTTGCTCTTCAAGAAGAGTTGTAAATTCACATCCTATGATGGCCAAATATTCCAAACATTTGAGCCATTAGAGGTTTGTTCGGTTACTAACTTAAGGGAGGACAATACATAATGAAATGGCATTAGAGTGACGCGAAAATTTGAAAGAGTTTCTTTCATAATGAATTCAAAAAGCATATACGCGTTGTTGCCATCCTTTTCAACATAAGATTCAAACAGAGGTTTTATTCGTGTGGCTATGTATAACTTGACTCCGAAGTCTTCCCCAAAGACCTCAACAAAACGACAAAGTTGAGGCTTTCTGCTTTTTTTTTTTTTTTAATTTTATTTTATATATGCCATGTATGGTCCATTTCCATCTTGTTTGTACGATGACATCATCAGAATTAATTTACTATACTGAAAAAACAGAGAGTTGCTAGTCACCTGTAGCATGTTTTGTAATTTCCTAGAATCTTCTGAGGAACTACCATAACGCTTTCCTTTCGATGCTTACCTATAAAATTGTACGTGTTTGGAGCATATAGTGTAGGGGTGGGATGGAAAAAAAAAAACCCGGAACAGTTCGGTCCAGTTCACTTTTAGTCAAGTCGAAAAAATTTGGTCCTATCTGGTTGGCCACCATCCAAATTCGGAATAGATTGACTAACTTATATTTGATGTTTGTGCCAGCCCGCGCACCTCCTCTCCCAGTTGAATGGCTTCATATGCTGTAGGAGTTTTTTTTATGTTTCTGCTTAATTAACATTGTTTAATTCTGCATAAAAATGTGGTTGTTTGGACTTCAAAGTTGTTTTGCTACTGTTTGTTTTTTCTAGTGTAGTTTTTTTTTTGTTCTTAGTTGCTTTTGCTTCGTGGTAGTTGCTATTTAGACTTCGAAATTGTTTAGTTTATATGTTATTTAGAGTAACACTTGTATTTTTGCTCCAAACTAAAAAATCGAAATAAACGGGTCAAACCAAACCACCAAATATTTGGTTTGCGAAATGTCCAAACCGTAATCTCTAGTTTAGTTTGAAAAGATGTCTAAATTGAACCAAACTGAACCGTTTACGTCCTAAATTGTGGATGTATATTTTTTTCCTTGAAGGTGGTTTCTAGGTTACTTGAAAGATTGAAAATACGGACTACATCAGCGCAAAAACATACCAGTATGTTGGCACATATTCCAAAACATAAAATGATAGGAGTAGATTTGTTAAATGGAGGAAGCTGTAATACACAGGGTATACTGTATGTCTAAATTATGACAATTTGTGATTTTCATTATGCCGATTTTTGGTTTTCTAATGCATATTTATGATTCTAATTACGACTTGTACTTTAAAATTTACCTGTTGAACAGGTCATTAGCAGGTTACTCATAATTAAAAAATATTGTTGTTACGTAACCATAATTATTCGTACCGAAATCCATAATACTTGTACCCTAACCAAATATATGTGTACAATATCAAAAATTAAATTATACTACCCACAAATGTTATAACAATACCATAAATTGGCATTATCTTACCACAATAAGTCGTACCAAAAAAAATTGACTCGTATGATATTCCGTAACAAAATCAAAATATGTCGTACTAAAATCAACAATTGTTATACTCAAGCCAAAAATATTTGTAAAATGCCACAAATT
The DNA here is from genome assembly GCA_019656275.1 of Rhododendron kiyosumense. Taxonomy (NCBI): domain Eukaryota; kingdom Viridiplantae; phylum Streptophyta; class Magnoliopsida; order Ericales; family Ericaceae; genus Rhododendron; species Rhododendron kiyosumense. Next base: position 13,857 of record BPLS01015595.1, on the reverse strand, counting down.
TTATAAAATAACCACAATTGTTATGACAACACCTAAAATTGTCATTTTCTTAACACAACGTGTCGTATCAAAAGAAAACATATTTAAATACCACAAATTATATAACAAATCACAATTGTTATGATAATATCATAAATTTACGTTTTCTTACCACAATGTATCGTACCAAAGGAAATTAATTAAAATATTCCGTAATAACACATGTCTAAAATACCACAAATTCAGTAATATAACCAATTTTTTTATGACAACACCATAAATTGACGTTTTCATACCCACAACATGTCGTATAAAAAAAATTCAATCGAAATGTTCAGTTAACGATAGTTATAATAAAAAAAAAAACATTACCACAAATTTAGTAATATAACCAAATTTATTATGACAACACTATAAATTGGGCGTTTTCATACCCACAATGAGTTGTATAAAAAAATTCAATCGGAATGTTCAGTAAACGATAGTTAAAATCAGCAAAATACCATACCACTAATTATTTTCAATTCCCGCCACATTATTTTTTCAAATTTTAAATTTTCCACCATATTATCTTAATTTTTGATTTCCCCCACAATATTTTTTTAAATTCTTACTTGTCCCTACACAATACCTAAATAATTTAATTCATCCAAGAAATTCACCAAAAAAGAAGTACTATACCCAAATTTTCGAATACAACTACAATTTCCTCTCAAAATATTAGTCTAAATTAAATTCTTTCTCTACAAAATTTAATTCAAAAAATCAAAATTCCTTCAATTTTTCATGAAAAAATGAGAGGTCACTAAAACAAATAATTACCCAACTATCTCAAGATACGGATATTCAGAGTGATGCACTTAAAAATTGGCACTATATATTTGACAGGTGGATCGGTGCCAAACCTTCACCCTATGCATACACCAATGACATAGGCTATAATATGACCTACAAGTGCAGGCCAAGCACTAAGACTGATGCATTTAAGGCCACTGTCTTCTCAAATTTTCAGTTTGGAAATAGGGCCCCTACGTACAAGAAAGAATTATAAAATTAATAGCCTTTAGAATTTTAAATTCTCAATTATGTACCACAGCGAAAAGGTGTTAGTTTGGACATTTATCTAAAAGATCAGGGGTTCAAGTCTTGCACCCTTCATTCCTATTTTTTTTATTATTAAGAATGCTGTTTTTTGGTTAAATTACATAGAGTCCTTGTAGTTTCATACTTCGACAAATCTAGTTGTTCAATTTCAATACAACATTAAAATCTAATAATGCACCATCTGAGCCCCACGTAAGGTGTGGTTTTTTTTAATCTAAATCGTCTATCTTTTATATAATATCAATTAGGTCATTCGTACCAAGAATAAAGTTGATGGCTTATAGCTAGACACTTAATTAGATGGAAAATGTCATTCTATTATTCAATCTGCGTGCCGATGATGGAGCTTCCTAAACCTGATTGAGGGAAAAATTTACGTGGGTGAGTTAATCAACAAACATAAAAAACTCAACGGATTTAGTTATTATTACCGTGTCACGGTAGCATTGCTACCGTATATTCAACTATAACAGAGGACTGGGTTTCATATCAAATAAAAATTGAATGTACAATCTAAATGTCGTTAGTGAGTGTATTTTTAGAATGATCGATCAGGGCTGTTAGGATGTCAAGTTATACAATAGTTAATTTGTGAAATTTTAGACATGTATCTTGCTTGGGTATAATAATTATTGATTGTGCTACGACATATTTTGGTCTTGTATCTAGTATCTTTTGATCGATTTCTTTTGGTACGACACATTGTGGTAAGTAAGTGCCAATTTTTTGTGTTGTCATAATAATTGTGGTTATGTTATATAATTTGTAATATTTTACATATGAGGGAGAGGGAGAGAAATTCAAGGAGGAGAGAATAACCTGTTACCTGCTAAGCTCTTTTTTTATTTTATTAATTGATTTAATCAATGGGTGGTCCAGATTATTCACCTTGAAATCCAAGGGTTTAAAATCATGGTGCGTACGGTACACCCCCTAATAAGGGGTGTGTACCATAGGACTACCCTTGTTAAATTTGCATTTAAGGTGCTTTTAGAGAAACTCTTTTAGCACTATTTAAATACACATTTTACGTAATGCACTTTCTCAATCAGAGATTAAATTCCTTCTACTGTCGACGAAAACTGTGGATTTTCCACTAGCACCATTTTTGGGCTACACAGTGCGTTAATTTATCGATCTGAACCGTTCATTTTGTAAGGCCCACAGAGTAGTATTTCTCATGCAAAAATTTAGCTTCACCAGATGTAACGACCCTGATTTTTGGTCGTTAAAAATTTCGTTAAATATTTGAATTTTATTGTAATTGCTTTTAATTTCCAAAGTTTGTCAAAATTACGTTTTTGCCCCTTCAAATTTGATTTCTTGCGCTTTAATCCTTTTGGCAAGCCTAGTTAGTTTCTAACCGACTCGTTGGAGAAACCGAACTAGCAAGCCACCGAATTGCTTTTCTCTAACCGCAAAATGACCGTTTTGCCCCTCGTGGACCCTTTGATCATTTTGAACCCTAGACCAAAAATTGATTATTCATTTTCTTTTAATCAAATTGGTTATATTCTTTGTCCATTGGACAATAGATGTTAGGGAAACTATTATCCATTGGATAATAGAAACCCCATTTGTTTATATTAAAAGTTTACTTAGTTAAAGTACTATGAATAGTAAAAAGTAACTTTTTGATTACTTTTTGATTACTTTAAAAGTACTTTTTGGATTACTTTAATGTTTAATCTCCCTAGCAACCATTATCCATTGGATAATAGAAGTTAGGGTGGTTATTATCCATTGGGTAAAAGGTTCATCTTTCAACAAAGTACATGGGTTGATTAATTTAATATTTCTTTTAAACCCCATGTGCCAAAGTACCAATTATTTTAAAATAAAAGTTGCCAAGTCACTATTGTCCATTGGAGAATAGAAGTTAGGGGATTTGTTACCCATTGGTTAATAGCTTTAAAAGTACCCTAGGATGATTTATGGTTTGGTAAGTGAATCCTAGGCATTTAGGGCTACTTGGATTTCAAAGTACCAAGAAACTATTTCTTTACTTGATTTTTCTTCCATTATATGACACATATGCATGCATATATGTATATATTACCTTGCAAAGGAGAGAGAGAGAGAGAGAGAGAGAGAGAGAGAGAGAGAGAAGCCGAGAGAGAGAGAGGGAGAGAAGCCGAGAGAGAGAGAGGAGAGAGAGAGGAAGGAGATTTGAGTAGTATCTTGGCCTTGATTTTTGTTGTACTTCAAATCCATGCATGTATCTATTCTTCCTTGCTAAGAATTAAACTTCATTGTACTCCTTGGTACACCTTGCACTTGTTAGAACCCTTAGATCTTGTACCAACATCTATCTTGCCCACCAAGGATCCATCCTAGCCTTCCAATTGATCCAAGATCAATCTTGGTACAAAAGTAGCCATGCAACCCTAGGATTTTCCCTTGATTTATGCTTAAAAGTGGATTTGATTAGATATACTTCTTGGACACCTAGCAAGCTTCTTAACCCTTTGATCATGTACCATTATCATCTCAACCCTCCATTTGATCCTAGAATATCACCAAGGTACCACATAGCCTTACAAGTCTAGGATTTTTGCCTTTGATCTTCCTTGATCTCTTGCCAAGTGTCAAGGTGAGGCTTAGAGTGAGAGAGAGGAGAGGGCCAAGCCCTTTGCCTATAAATAGAAGGCCATTCTCATGCTTTCAAAGCACACCTCAAAGCATAAGCTCTTCCTTCTCTCTAGAAATCATTTTCTGTTTTTTTGGGCTTTCACTGTCCCGTCGGAAAATCCCCAGTTTTCTCCTGTCTAGAGTAGTTTTTAGGATCAACTTCCTTCTGGAAAGTTGTAGAGCACTTCGAAACCTTGAAGTTAGGCTCAAGAATCACCCCAATCGGTTAAGAAATGACCCAGATATTGTCATCCGAAGTTCAGTGAAAATTCTGAATTTCCTTTTCTGGACAGCTTACTGTCCTCTCCTTCGTCCTCATTTTTCTTCAACCTAAGTTCGTTTCTAGGATTAACTTCCTTCTCGAGAGTTGTAGAGGGTTTAGAGAGCTTCATTCTCGACCCAAGAACGACTCTATTTGGCCAAAGATTGACCGAGTTACTGCCGTCCGAAGTTCGGTCCAGATTCGGAAGTTTCACCGCCCATAGGATTTCCACCTAGCTTACTCGGCCCCGACTAGTTTCGGATCAAGGTAGTTATCCTTACCTACTTTTCCAAGTATAAAGTAGTTTTTCACTCTAATTCTATGTCTTGTATAAATCGCATGTTATTTGGAAGTTACTTTGATCGTAGATAAGGTTATCTTTCGATTAAATGTTGAAAATGCATGTTTATGTTAATTCTTGGTGAGTCAAGCATGCTATGTTACTTAGATGTTCTTGTTGTACTATTTCGAAGCTTGTTGAATGCATGTTGGTATGTGGAAAGTCTTACCACGGAGTCTTTGCATGTAACGAGACACGAGAATCGAGAAAGTAGAAACATGGCACCTAGGGTTTGATAACAAGGAAGTACTTTGGAAACCACATAATGACCATTTCGAGGGTATTATGTGAATGGTGTGTGTGTGTGTGTGTGTTCCAATGGGAATCCGGTATAGCGGAACCATTGTGAGGTTGTGTGTGTTCCCATGGGATCCCGGACCGGCGGAACCATGGTGAGGTATAGCTTGGTTATCCGTGGAGAGGAGCCAATGCAATGTGTGCCAATGGGAACCCGGTGCGGCGGAACCATTGTGAGGATACTCAGGAACCCGGAACGGCGGAACCGAGGTTGGGTGAGTATGGCTTGGTTATCCGCGGTTCGGAGCCAATGTCAAATGATTTTTGAAAGGCTTGGTTATCCGCGGTACGGAGCCAATGCAAATGATTTTGAAAAAGGTTGATTTGTATATGGAAATGGAGACACGGTCTACGATGAGTCGCGTAGAAGAAACTCGGAGAATCTTGGACACCAACGGTAGTTAGATTTTGGATGTATCATTGCTACTGTCTGTTGTATTGTTATAAGTTAAGGGTTAGTGGGTAGGGTTACTCTATTGAGCTTTCGTAGCTCACGGTGTTGCCTTGTGGTGACCCTGGCATATTATATTGGTGGCGACGCCGATATAATGTGTCAGACCTTGTAGATGATCAAGATGGACCGTTCACTTGGAGGCGTCCGGAGCTGAGGAGCTGGCTAGGATGAAGAAGCAAGTAGAGCAGTAGTTAGGAGCTTAGTTTCTCCTTTGTTGTATAATTGTACCTCTTTGAAGTATTTATAATGTAATAAACTCTCTTTATTATGTAATAAATGCTTCTTAACGTACCCTAATTTTGGGGGCGTTACACCAGATATCAATAGATGTATCGAAATTTAAATTTTGATTTATAAAACGGATGGTCGTGGATAATTTAACTTGACAGGATCAGGATCAGGCCGTCCATTTTATAGACTAAAATTCAACTATTGTATGATCTATCTATATCTAATCAAACTGATTATTTGCGTGAATATACTACACTATAGATCCAACAAGATGAACAGTTTAGATTATAATAGTAAACGTATGGTGGTGTTCACAATGGGCGGCGGTGAAAAATCCACTATTTCCACTAAATTTAATCTCTTCCAATAAATTTATGTACTAAATGAAATCATATTGTACTATCGCGGAACTACATTTTATCCAACAAAAACTCCACTTTAAAGTTCTTTATTTTTCCAATCCGTCCTCGACAATAAATACTAGTCATTACCATTGGGCCAAATCCGCTCCTCGACACCTTTACTTACTTAAGAGCAAGTTTATCAATAGAGCTAAACAACAAAATTAAGCTACTTTACCAATGGAAAGGGACAAAATCAGTTTGCAGCAGATGAGGTAAAGGGAGATGTAAAATACATCCGTGAACAGTGCATTGTGCATAGTCATCTTTACCGATCCATTGTTCACTTGGTAACCATTTTTTTATTCTTTTTTCTCCCTCTCTCCAACAATACATAGTCATCCATCCGTGAACAGTACATAGTCATCCGTGAACAGTAATAATATTTTATTAGAAAATAGGTTAAATAGATAGTGTTGATATAATATTAAAAGAAAAATAGGTAGATAAAATGAAAAATGTGTACTATTCGCTATTTTTTTACCCAATAATCGGTGTACTTGCTCTAAGTTCCCCCCTTCTGTATGTCAAGAGGGCCACTGGGTCTAAGACTGCAGTCCTGATGGGCTCTGCAAAATGCGAATAATACTAATCTGTCGGTCCATAACGAGCAGTGGTCATTAATGATTATATTCCCACTGGGCCTAACAAACAGGCAAGGCTACAAAACAACACGAATTCTTTCTTTCGGGCCTTACCAATACCGACCAGTGGTAAGTATACAAAACCCAGGCCCAAAAGAACCTCAGAGCCCACCAACAAAACTTACCAAAATAATTAAACAAACAAAATTCCCATCTACTCCATTAAAACACTGTCATAAACATTTCTTCGTATTCGAAAGGTCCAACTTCTTTGAGAGGAGTCAAAAATACAACAAACACCACCCCATCACCAACTACACCCGTCTATTTGACGTTGCATGATTGATGGTTGCAAAAAAATTTCATATTAATTGTTTTCTCATTACCAATCATGTACTGCGACGTAGATAGATATGGTTGATGTTGAGATGAAATGTTGTGTCCCAAGTATTATTCACAATATATATATATACATAGTCATGACTGTTCATTTTTTTTGTTTCAGGCCATCGTTGCCCACCACTTATTTCTCCCCCCCAAATAGCCCCCCCCCCCAATAGCCAATAAACATACAGCTAAACCCAAGGGCAAGGCAAGGCCTGACCACCCCCCCTCCTCCTCTCTCTCTCTCTCTCTCCAATAGCCAATAAACATACAGCTAAACGTACCCAAGGGTAAGGCCTAAGAGGCCTGGGCCTGGGGCTCAAGTTTTGGCCTCAAAAAGGGGCCCCCAATTGTCGCGACATAAATTGTATAGGAGTCTCTTGGTTCGGTGGTAAAATGAATAGGTTGCGTTCGACTCCCACCCCTAGCACTTCTCTTAAGTTTTTATTTTGTCAAAAAAAAAAACAATAGCCTTGCAAAAAAAGTTAACGTCCCATTTCATGATTTGGCCAAGGGCATGCCCCAAATAACTTGGGCGGGCCCTGCATGCAGCCTTGTGCTACAGTTGGAAAATCCGTCCCTGCAGCCTACATGCAGTTCCAAAATCACTGTCCCACATAATCAGCTATGCACAGTAGTACACCCTCTCTCATCCTTGATCTCTCCAATTATCAAAACAAACAAGATAGTCGTCTTCACCTTTGGGGGCCCAGCAGAGGCACAGAGAGCTCTCATCAAATTGAATCCACAGCATTCATATATATATATATATATATATATATGGAAACAAAATTCTTGTATCCTCATACACCTCAATAGCACCTTAAACAAAAAGAGAATAGTAAACCAAGACAGTGCTCTTTGCATCAAAGAAAGAAATGGTGCTTTCACCTACTTCCCAAATACATATACTAGAGCTGCAAAACAAAGGCATCTAGTACTAACAACTTTTTTTTCTTATCAGCAAAGAAAGGATTTCATATCATTAAAAAAACCTATTCTCCATGCTAATTCCCTTTACCATCTAACTCCACTTTACCCATATTAGCATTATGGTCAAGTTTATATAAAATACATAAAATTTGATAAAAGGAATTGAGCCCACATCCCAACCTTTTGTCACCTAGATAGATAGATATGTATCATTAGACGTATATAATCCTTCATCTTCTACAAAGCGATCTCAGAAGTCTGCAAAGCGTTGAACCCGACTAGTTGCTGTGGCTCCACCACCTCCCACTTCAATTTAGCCATGTTTTCATCATTCGTTGGCACGCATTCCTAACCAAAAAAAACAATATCACTAACATTTTTAATACCAAAAAGCCCTCGTTATAGAAAATGCAAAAATAAAATTGAAGACAGTACTGTCCGATAAAAAAAAAAAAAAATTTTTTTGAAGACACCGAGAAGGTAATCTGTCAAGATTCTTTATTTACTCACCAAATGTTTGTCTTGACTATTAATGTAACTGAAAGAAAGTAAGAAGTAAAACAAAGCAAGCGATTGAAGATCATCCACCTCAAGTTTTTGGACAAGCTCTTTGGCATTTGGTGCAGACACGAAAATGTGACGCTGGGATGGCTTGATGAACCCATCGTCTATAGCTTTGTCAATAAAAGTCAACAAGTAGTTGTAGTAACCATCAACATTCAGCAAACCCACCTGAATTTAATTTTCAGAAGGGAAAAAAAAAAAAAAAAGATTACTTCCCTATGAGTTTGAGAAACTAATCTCTAATTAATTCTATTAAAGGAAACGATGGGTGATTGGATTTTGAGCGTTTTGGTTGTTCTCTATATATGTGCTTACAGGCTTGTCATGGATACCAAGTTGAGCCCATGTGATGACCTCCAATAGTTCCTCCAGAGTTCCATATCCACCTATATATGACCACATTACACAGATTGTGAGAAATCAACTAGAGATTGAGAGAGGTAGCATGCATACTAATTGTATGAACGTAAAAACAAAAGTATATATTAAGGGGATGGAACCTGGTAAAGCAATAAAGCAATCGGAATGGCGGGCCATTTCAGCTTTTCTCTGATGCATGTCCGCCACAACCTTTACCTCTCCAACCGTCTCACCTGTCAACTGAGGCACCACCACCAAATCTTAGTACTATCTATCAAAATTTCTGGAGACCAGAAACAGAAATATAATTCCACAAAAAGAAATAGAAAAATCCGAATGAGGTTTTTGGTGCAAGTCTACCTCTTTGCTCATCAGAGTTCTGGGTATGATCCTGTGGGAAGAAACGAAGAAATCCAAAAAGTTAAGGCCAGGAGACATAAATAAGTTGTAAATTAAACACACAAAAATTCAATTAATCGGTTAATGAATGCATGTACCCCAGAACGTGGCCTCCACCACGGTGCACGGCTTGAGAAACCAAGCCCATCAAGCCAATATTCCCTCCTCCATACACAAGACCCAATCTCCTAGAAACCTTGAGAAAATAGTAGTATGACAGTGACACACATGCATAACTCTTGTAAGCAAATAAACGAACAGATTGGAAACACAAAACCCAATACCAAGTAGAGAACATGACTGAGTTTTGGTAGAAAAAGACGACGAGCATGCGTAAAATAAAATGGTATGAACACATGCATGCAGGAGGCCGGCAGGGAAGGGTACCAATTCTTGGCCTAATTCAATGGCGGCATCTCTATAACACTCTCTGTTGCCTGTGCTGCTCCCACAGAAAACACACACCCTACTGAACCTTGATTTTGCAACTTTCCCCGCCATTTCCCTTGTCTAATTAACTAGACAGGCCGAGAGAGATATTTGTGTGTGTGTGTGTCCTTGTGTGCTTATTTATTTATTAATATTAAGATAAGAGAGAGAGAGAGAGAGAGAGAGAGAACTTTCGTGGCCACAGAGAAAACAAATGGAACAACTTCATGACATGCGTATTTATAGACATCCTTCCAAGTTATACTGTATTAATCTCTGCTCACTAACCAATCTATTGAGTAGGAGTATTAATTAGTAATTGGATCCATTCTATTCTTTTTTAGGGAGAGAGGGAATTAGACCCAAGTGGAGCGACTTGAAGTAAAAAAGACAAAAGCGAAATAAAAAGGGGAAGCCAGGCTTTGGCCATCATCTTGGAATATGGAGAATCTGGGGAGGGGTGCTCCCAAACCCTAGCTATGCTTACACGTGTCAAAATTGGCGCTACATTCCCGTGTGTATTTTTGGTATCAAATCTCAATGTTACTCTTAAAAAGCCTAATTATTTAACATTCGTAGAGTACCATATGAGTGATGTCTACGTGATACTTTTTTTTTTTTTGACAATCTGGTGGTGTTATTTTGGCTGTCTAGCATGTCAACTGGAAGAAGGCTGGTCTTAGAGCAGTTTGCTTGTAGTTGTTTATGTTGTTGTTTGCCTGCAGTTTTCAGCGGTGTTTAGTTGTTAGGGTTTGAGCTGTGGATCTTTTGATCCTCTGTTATCTGGACCTAGATTGGTTCTTATGTACCGGCGATTTCGCCGGGCCTGCTTCGGCAGTAGGTGCCTGAGATCGAAATCTAGGTAGCTTTGGTTCTTTCCTGTATCTTTTCTGAAGTCTGTATTGCCCGATGGGCTGACGATGAATGAATGACTTTTTCAACAAAAAAAAAATGAGGCCTCAATTGTATTAGGTGGTTAAGAGGCAAGAGATGACCCACATTGTATGGTGGCGCTATATGATACTCGGGATTGCTCAATAATTGGCCAGATTAAACAGCCAAGCAAAACCAAACCACTCATAAGATCATTTTTAATTAACTCCCTTTAAAATTTTATTTTAGAGAACGAATATAAAAATAAAAAAAAAGTTATAGAGGACTACGTACAGTATTTATGAACTCCAACCACTTTACTATATTCACCCCTACATAGGAGTAATTAAAAATCTTTCTTCATTTTTACGTAAAACTCACACAGTTTACATTTTTCCTCCGAAATTCTACGCAATCTTGTTCAGCTTTTATTAGAATATATATATATCCAATAATATTGGTCTATTTGTAAATGTGTTGTGAATACATGTTGAAAAGTAGTAATCAAATTTCTGAAAAGCAAATTAATGTAAAAACTAAAAGTTTAAACAACTAGATTTATCATCTATATTAGGAAGATTGAAGGCTATAGATAAGAGCTAAAAGAATATGGTTAAATGAGATTTTTATTCTAAAACAGAAAAATGAAGCAAAGAAAAAAAATATTAAAGTATGAGTTAAAGATGCCCTATTGAGTAGTGCGCATTAAAATTTTCTCTCCAGTAAGTCACACTCTCTCATCAGTCAACAACTACAGACATATCTCGGCAAATCTTCACAATCTAAAGTACTTCACAGTCCTCCTATCTACTTGTTTGTCTGTCAATTAAATGCAATGCAAAGAATACAAATAATAAGAGTATTACTATTTGACATCAATCCCAACAACAGCAGTAATGCAATCTCAAAAGTCCTCCCCTCATTTGATCTGTCACCCACATCTATTTTGTAATTTTCCATAAGAGCATCAGACTGATCACTTCCAAGTTAAACATTTTGGATAATTACAAAACAGATGAGAGCACCGAAGAACTTTCATTGAAATAGTATTCATGATCATAACTGGACTAGAATGGACAAAACATTATTAATTTACGTGAATCATATATATATTTGGCGTTATATGTAAATATAGAGTAGTGTGCGAGAATTGAAACATTTGGTGAGAGCACCGAAGAACTTTCAAGATCTAAACACTCCGCGAGTTGTCTTGAATGAATACATTTTTATTTATTTACCCTAATGGTTAGATCACATGGTGAGGAGAATAGGGTCATTGGCTTACAAACACAAATTTTTACTTGACGGGGAGCTTCGTTCTGTGAGGTGGCCGCCACACGACCTAAGGCTGCGGTTGGACTTTGGAGGGTCTGTTTCAAATTACGAAGATCAAAAAATTCTCTTACGTACCTTGGATAAACAAGAAGTGCAATTATACTGAGTTTGTAGGAGGAGAAAGGGAATGCGCATGGGGGATGCAGGAGGAGGAAGGGTGCATTCACTTGCCAATTTACTAGATTTTTTAAGTTTTGTTTTACCATGAAAATTACAACATTTCTTACTAATAAATACGATTAAAACGTGACCGTTCAATAAAGATAATCAAGATCGTGCTACAAAATTAGTCTTCCTTTATAAATGTTGTGACAGACATAAACCTATATTCAAGCGGTTATTAGTCAATACTGTTCCTAACCACGGGCCTCGACCCTAAAGCTTTTATAGCTAGGGGCTACTTTTAGCCTTGTGGTGTTAGGCAGGGGAAGTTCTTAATTGAGTAACTGATTCTAGAATGTTTACTGGTGCATTAATTCCATTGGGAAAAAGATGATGCATGATCCAGGATTCGAGGATCCTATAATGCACTGCAACTTATCAGCCGTTTAAAAGTATTTTCAATAATTAAATTTTGTTATTAAAAAAAAAGGATTTCTTGAAAGTGTCTTCCCGATTCCCCAGATGGGTCCTCGGCTGGATCCCATGGTCCAGTACCTAGGAAAGAAAATGGTCAATAGTACGTACTCCTAAAATATTGATCGCACGAACACCTACGTACATAACACCAGTCGATCGAGCCGCTAACTGCACTTAGAGGACGTATTATCATCCTGATTACTTCATGTTATGATATTAATTTCATATGTATATCGGTATATCTGAGTTGTTGCATATTGCGGTTTCAATTAATCGATCTATCCCTAATTAAAATTAAATAGAAGAGTTTACCATCCCACGAGCAGATTTGAATTTGACCGGGTCAATTGTGGTGTGGGAAACTTTAGTGGCCGGTCTGACTTACCTAACTACTACTCCAGTATGAAGAGGATTATCAAATTGATAGAAACCTAATCAAAACTTTAACCTACACTACACTACACGCCAATCTGAAACGAGAAAGTGGAGCCGATTCTTTGATTACGTACGTCCTCCACTCATAAGGAGAGAGAGAGAGGGAGAAAGAGATTGACAGCGTAACTAGAATTATTATTAATACAAGTGACAATTCCTTTTTTATAGACGGTTCAAAAAGATGTCAATAAAGCAAAGGACGTAATCAAAGCAATTAAACTTTCACATGGAAGTAAAGTCCAAGGTTCGAACTGTTGCTCTAGGCCGTCAACAGCAGATCGAGTGTGATGGAGAGTGCCCAGAAACATCCCCGGAGTTTCTCCTTGCTGGAATGGTCTCTGGTTCAGTCGGCCGGTGGCCGGTGTGGTCTGTCCAGGAGGGCGGTTTCTTCCTTTACACTTGTATTCTGTTTGTTGTTTTCGATTACATCTGCTCTTTGTTGTGTAAAGGTTTGTGCTGAGATTTCATTTGAGATCTTTCTGTCTTGTCCCGGACGGGATTCTCATATCGGCACCTAGTGTTGATTTGCTTTTGCAGGGTGTCCTAGGGTCCCGGATTAGGTAGTTTGGTACAATCCTGTATTTTGCGATGTAATCTTCGCCTTCGGGCTTAAATGAAATTGTGACTGTTTCAAAAAAAAAAAAAAAAAAAACTGTCAGACTGTGATCGTTTGGGTCCCCACAAACTGGTTTGGGAATCCATTTTTGTGAACAAAAAAAAAAACCCCGTTCAGTTACTTCCAAACATCTCATGTGACCAATATCAGAAGAAGTAATCGTTTCTCCCTATCTTTGTGTCTACCTTGCAGAGGGTTTTTCCTCCTAACGTCTCTCTCTCCCTCCGAACAAATCTCACACCTCTCTCTGGAAGTCTATTTGTGCTCTCAAATTCGATCAATAGTGAAAATTTATAAATGGAGTCCTTAAATATTTATTGCTCTTTTGAGGTTACCTTTTGACTTATTTACGGATGGAATTGAAAAGACATATACATGAGACGAGAGACTAGATGCATGTATGTAAAGATCAGTTACTTGGCCAAAGCTTGGAACATCTCCTCAATAAAACAAAAACAATAAGGCAGGCCAGCCTTTAGGATTATCATCATAATTTAGTAGACGTGCCTTTCTTATTATCACCCTGAACATTCTTTGGCCTGGCCTGGCCTGGCCCATTTTGGAATCCAAAGTCGACATGTCAATTGTTCTTCGCTAGCTAAAACTCATTCCTTTTGACAAAAGAAAACCAATTCAGTCCAAGCAATGAAGTGAGAGCTATGAAGGT
>BPLS01015588.1:0-13847 GCA_019656275.1 Rhododendron kiyosumense | reverse complement strand
TTTTTACTGTCATTTAAAGTTTTAGGAATGGCATTCACTTTTTGCTCTGAATCACATGAACTTTTTGGGATGCCAATCATACGACTTAAGATTGTAATTGTAACGCAAAGCATGAAATTCTCACAATTGTGTAAAGATAGCAGTTGCTTAAGCCGGAAGAATGGTACTTAATTCCTATTGGAGTGCCCACCAAAGACATGTTTTTAGAAGTTAGAAGGTAACATGACAACACTGAACTGAGATGTGTAATAACCTCGGTTAACATGGTAGAATGCTAATCTATCTGGTGTAGAGATTATATTTCATCTCGAAGCTGATAACGAAAGCAACGCCAGGTCTAGAGCTCTATAAAAAAAAATGGTGCATCTTTCATGTAATTTCGTATACTATGTTTGGCAACCAGTGGTGTTATATATTTCGTATTAACTGGGAATGCTAGACTATCTTTCACCTTAGGTACTAATATCAAAGCTATGTTGTACTAAGCATTTTTGTACAGTACTTGGTTCCTTATTCTTGACTTACTGCCAAAGTTAGGAACTTGACCACATTTATCATGGTTTGTAAGAGACGAAGCTGAAAATTGCAGAAAAACTATATAAATCCCGGGCTTCTTACCAGCCGGCCCCATTTTGTCGCAAGCTGCCGGTCCAAGTCCACTGCATGTCAAACCCATCCCATATAAGCTCCGTTTTAAATAAACTATCAAAAATAACCCCGCTCATCATCGCTCAAGGTTAAAAGAATCGGAGGTGACAGTGATCTCGTCCTTATCTATCGCGAGTGACGGTGACGGAGTCACCCGCCAACCTCGATTCTCTCGTGGCGATCTCCATGATGTTGTACATAGTTTGATCTGTGCCACATAGCTATATACCTGTATCTATATCCATATACTCTTCTTCTACTTAGTCGTTTTTGCCGAACTTCTCCATCTCCATGTTATGTACAGCTTCGATTTTGCTTCTGTTTTCTACTTTCATTCACAAAATTGCTCCTGTGTGAATTGTTTAGCCACTAGTCTCATTCTGTACCTGTTTAAGGAACGAAGTAGAGTTGTTCTTCATCGCGGGCGTCAGCGTCAACGAGGGCAGAGGAGGAGGAGGAGGAGGAGGAGGAGGGGGGTGGGGGTGGGGCCAGCGGTCGACGAAGTCGGCGTCGATGGGGACGAGGTCCATGGAGAGCTCTCTTGTTAGTCTTGTTTCAGGTATAATGGTAGTCCAGATCTCAAAGAAAAAAAGAAAGAGAAGGTATAATCGTAGTCTTGTTCCTATCTGTATGTGCGGTGGAGTTTCTCCCATTGGCAGAATGTGACGACTATTACAGTTGGTCATTAAACAGAAAGTCTACACACACATGCAATCTGTGCACGTACAAATTTTATTGTGGGGTCCATCACGGATTCCACATAAATCATTCGAGTCGTTCATTAAATGTAAAACATTTTTTTAATGGTCTCCGTAAGAAATAATCTCAATCTGATACTTATAGGTGCTCGATCCAATCATATAACTTTTCATTATTCGGAAATCAATAAAAAGTTAGATGGTTGGATAAAGCACCTATAGGTATTGGATTGAGCTTATTTTTTACGGGGACCCTTGAAAAAATATTTTACATTTAATGAACGGTTTAGATGATTTGTGTGAGACCTGTGATGGGCCCCATAACGAAATCTGTGCACAGATTGCTCTGTGTGTACCAGGACTGGTCATTAAAATACGCGAATATGTAGCAAATGTGCGTGAAATTTTAGATGTGTGAATTTTGAAAAGGGATGTGAATTCTGTAAAGGAATCTTTGCAGTTTTAAGAATTCACATCCGTCATAATTCACATTCTGTAAAGGACTCCTAGGTGTGAATTATGTCTTTTTTGAATTGTGAATTCTTAATTTAGAGATGTGAATTCTGTAGACGAGCTGTAAATTGTGCAGATTAGTTGCAAATTCTGCATTTAAGGTGAATTTAGGAAAATGAGTGTGAATTCTTGAAAGAGATGTGAATTGTGGGAGTATAAATAGTGTAGATGGGGTGTGAATTCTCCAAAAAAAGATTTTAATTTTAGAGCTGTGAATTTTATAAAGCGGTGTGAATTCAGGGAGGTGTGAATTTTTGGGAGTGCGAATTCTTGGAGATGTCAATTCTCTGAAGTGTGAATTCTAAGGTTTGAAAAGTGATAGGGGTAAAATAGTAAAAGTATCTTTAAAAAGAGTCTAAATGGGATAACACTTTAAAAAATGGATTGCATAGAACTTCATGTAAAATTTGGGACCGGCCAAGAATTTTCCAAAAATGTAATATTTAGTTTTGGGCCATAAAATGTAAGTATGTAATTGGGCCATGTTTAAGTTGTTTTTAGTTGGGTTAATATGTGAATTGTGTAGGCCCAAGTAAGGTCCAAATTTGTATCTCTCTATATAAAGCATGTAAAGACTTTTCTAGAACCAAGTGGAATGAAAAAATCAGAGAGCTTCCCCTGATCCCCCTGTTTTCCAGTTTGTGAGTGTTCACCCGAAACCCATCTCGGCATTCAATTGCTTGCTTTAGTTGCTAATTTCTTCCGTAATCGAGTAAAGGCTAAGGGCCTAAGGCTAATCTCAGCCAACAGGGTCTCCGATGATCAACTTGGCAAATTGACCCATCAAAACAAAGTCGGAAACACCATCCTCCATGAGGCTTCCACTTCACACAAGTTAGTCCAAGCTGCCAAGGAAATGCTTATCAAGGCATCCGAGTTGTTGAATATCCGCAACAAGTTTGACGTAACACCTCTTTACCGATCAGTAGAATTTGGCAGGATGAACTGTTAGCAATTTTCTGTTGGTGGGCCTACATAGATCATAAAATTAAACATTGTATATTGTCGAATAAGGCTTGAGTGATGTCGGTATTACCCATAAGATTGTGATCTTTAATTAATGTGACCTGGGTAATGGACACGTCTCTATTAGCACATATTTGGGTCATATCACGTGCGTTACGTTAAGTGGTACGGGCTTATTTTATATGTAAAGACCAATTAAATGGCCCAATATGGTTCCATCTATTATGATGGGCTATGATGGAACCAGGGGTTATAAATAGGTGGTCAAGGTCCCCACTCCAACCCTAGCCTCTTTTCTCATACCATCCCGTCGTGTGTGAGACTAAGGTCAAGATCAAGAGATGAGTTTTGGAGGCGGAAGACCAATAGTCACGCACTAAGGTTTTCATCCTCCATGGCGACAGGTACGCATCCGGTATAATTATTTTCTTCAATAGTTTGACATGAGATCTTGGATTGAGGGTTTCTTGCGAAATCCTACAAGTGGTATCAGAGCTTCTTGTCAGATTATTGAGGAGAATATAAATTTTTCCTCTCGGTGATGAATGAATCTAGTTCAGTTTTTTTTTTTTTACTCTCTGATTGTAACGTCGATCAATAAAGTATGAGTAGAAATTAAAAATTTGGCCGTGACATATAATGGGTTTTGTAAAAGCATCGTCAGGTTCGAATTATGTTGGTATATTATAATATATGCTGAAATCAAACCCGTATGGAAAAGTAATATCTCAATTAGCAACATAACAAGGAGTACTGTTTTATTGTTTAATTACTTGAATTGTCGGAAACCGTTTTTGCTTTGGATTGTAAAACTAGTTCTGTTGTAATTAGGGCTGTAAGTGAGCCGAGCTACTCGCGAGCTCAGCTCGGCTCGGCTCGTTAAGGCTCGGCTCGGCTCGGCTCGTTTACTAAACCAGCCGAGCTTGAGCTCGAGTATTCGGCTCGTTTACTAAATGAACCGAGTGGAGCTTGGCTCGTTCGACAAAAGCTCGGCTCGTTAAGGGAGGCTCGGCTCGATTAAGAGAGGCTCGTTTAGTAAATGGCTAAGCTCGGCTCGTTAAGGGCTCGGCTCGATAAGGCTCAAGCCGAGCTTGAGCTCGACTTTTGGGCTCGTTAAGGAAACGAGCCGAGCTCGAGCTCGCCGAAGCTCGGCTCGGCTCGTATACACCCCTAGTTGCAATTGAGATATGGTTCATGGCCATTACAATGAGCTAGATTCGATAAAGTAACCAAAATAATTTGGTTTGGGGCATAAAGTTTATTTCGCATTTCATACCCAATACTTAGGAAAATTAAAGTGATATGCCACCAAAGTGGTCTATGTCATTGAAATTTTTTTGGGGTTGAGGGTAAAAGTTTTGAGATGCATAAAGTTACGTTTAGATCCATGCGGGTAGTGATCGGCCCAAAGGAAGGTTATTATCTCGCCGGATTTTAAACGGTATAAGGTAGTTGATTTTTTGAATAATATAGTTCAAGAATTTGCCTATGCGTTCAATAGTCGGCCCAAAGGAAGGCTTTTGATTTGCCAGGCCCAGTTTATATTATTCATGTTAACTAGCCTTATTGGTGAGAAGACCACTAGCATGTTGTAATTACTGTCCAAAGACTTGGTTATAATGATGCATTAGATTTCTTGAAAGGGCCCACCATTAAAGACACAAATATCAAATTTTATTTTATTTGTCTGATTGTTTGCCCCTACAATTAGACCAAGTTTTGCATGATAATTATATTCAAGTTCTCTTATTATTATCATTGCACTAAAGTAGATAGATATTTGTTAATTGTGAGTTTTTCTGTTGTTGCATCTTTTACATCTGCCAATTTGAATAATATTCCAGTTCTTAAGGGTTTCAACTTTAAGAAATGGAAAGAGCATGTTACAATTCATTCTCATGGCTATTTGGGCATTAAGAAAAGAAAATTAAACCCTAAGGTTAAGGGAACTGTAGATGTTAGGACTTCACAGACAACTGTGCAACAGAAACAGGATAAAGGTGTTCCCTGTTTCTTTTGCCAAAGGACGGTTGATCATGTGAAGAAAGATTGTCCCAAATATCACAAGTGGCTCGCAAAGAAAGGTAATCAATTCAGTTTTGTTTGCTGTGAATTTAATTTAGCTGAAGTACCACCAACACTTGGTGGATAGATACGGGTGCAACTATCCACATTAGTGTGTCTATGCAAGGTTGTATAAAGAGCCGAATCCCCAGTGATGCCGAAAGGTTCATTTATATGGGAGAGGGCAATAAAGTTCGTGTTGAGGCAATTGGAGTCTATAAACTTAAATTAGAATCTGGTTTTTATTTGGATTTGGATGAGACTGTTTACGTACCGTCATTTAGACGGAATTTGATTTCTGTTTCTTGTTTGGACAAATTCGGCTATATTTGGTCATTTGGAAACGGAGGTTTCAGTCTTTTAGAAAATTCAAATATTATTGGTACTGGATATCTATTTGATAGTCTATACAGGTTAGACTTGGATGCCTCTCACTTAAAGTTTAATGAAACTTTGCATGTTGACAAATATGGTATGAAGCGAAAATTAATTAATGAGAACTCCTCTGTATTGTGGCACAAGCGTTTGGGACATATCTCGAAAGAGAGAATTGAAAGGCTTGTGTCAAGTGGAATTCTTGATCCTCTTGATTTTTCAGATTTCAAAATCTGTGTTGAATGCATAAAGGGGAAGCAAACAAACATAAGGAAAGTTGGTGCAAAAAGGAGTTCAGACATTTTAGAAGTGAGACATACAGATATCTGTGGTCCATTCCCTACGGATTCTTGGAATGGTCAACGGTATTTTATCACTTTTAAAGATGACTATTCTCGTTATGGGTATCTATATTGATACATGAAAAATCACAGGCACTGGACATATTTAAGGCCTATAAAGCAGAAGTTGAAAATCAACTTAATAAGAAAATTAAGGCTGTTAGATCTGATCGTGGTGGTGAATACTACGGTAGATATGATGGATCAGGCGAACAACGTCCAGGGCCTTTTGCGAGATACTTGGAAGAATGTGCCATCGTACCTCAATACACCATGCCAGGGACACCACGTCAAAATGGTGTATCTGAGAGACGAAATTGAACCCTTAAGGATATGGTTAGAAGTATGATGTCTAATTCTTCTTTATTAGATTCTCTATGGGGAGAAGCTTTAAAGACTACAGTTTATATTCTTAATCGAGTTCCCAGTAAAGCAGTAGCTAAAACCTCATATGAGTTGTGGACTGGAAAGAAACCTAGTCTGAGGCATTTCCATGTCTGGGGTTGTCCAACTGAGACGAGGCCTTATAGGCCTAATGAAAGAAAATTGGACTCAAGAACTATTAGCTGTTATTTTATTGGATACTTAGAAAGGTTAAGGGGTTTCAAGTTTTATTGTCCTTCCACAAATACCATAATTGAGACGGATAATGCCAAATTTATTGAGGATGTTGAAAGTAGTGGGAGTGCACAACAACCCAGGAATTTTGAATTTGAGGAGGAACATATTGAGATTCCTATGATTCATGTTGAGACTGATGATGTGGTCACACCTATTTTAGTACAGGATGCGGATGCAGAATGCCAGATTATTCCTGAGTTATCTCCTACTAATACGAAAGAACCCCAACAAACTCAATTGGAAGTGCCAAGAAGATCCAATAGGGAGAGGAGATCAGCAATTTCAAGTGATTATGTCATTTATCTCCAAGAACATGAGTTTGATATAGGATTGGAGGATGATCCCATATCTTTCAGTTAAGCCAAACAAAGTGTTAACTCCCAAAAATGGATGAATGCCGTATTGGATGAGTTAAAGTCTATGAGTGACAATGATGTTTGGGATCTTGTCGAATTGTCTAAAGGTGTCAAACCCGTTGGTTGTAAATGGATATTTAAAACCAAGCGGGATTCGAAGGGCAATATCGAAAGATATAAGGCACGTCTTGTCGCTAAAGGCTTTACTCAAAAGGACGGCATTGACTATAAAGAGGCTTTCTCTCCGGTATCATCGAAAAATTCTCCTAGGATTATTATGGCACTTGTAGCTCATTTTGATTTGGAGCTTCACCAAATGGATGTAAAAACTGCGTTTCTTAATGGTGACATTGAAGAAAACATATATATGGTGCAACCAGAAGGTTTTGAAACAAAAGAATCAGAACACATGGTTTGCAAACTAAAGAAATCCATTTATGGCTTAAAGCAGGCATCTCGTCAATGGTATCGGAAGTTTGATCAAGTAATTTCCTCTTTTGGTTTTAAGAAAAATGCTATGGATCAATGTGTCTATCATAAGATCAATGGGAGCAAATTCATTTTTCTAGTATTGTATGTCGATGATATCTTACTGGCAAGCAGCGATATAGGATTATTGCATGAAACCAAGAAATTTCTTTCAAAGAATTTTGAAATGAAAGATCTTGGTGATGCATCTTTTGTGATAGGCATACAGATTCATCGTGAGAGATCACGTGGTATAATTGGCTTGTCACAAAAGACTTATATCTATAAGGTGCTTAGTAGATTTGGCATGTAGAGTTGTACACCATGTGATGCACCAATTGCCAAAGGTGACAAAATGAGTTTGCTCAAATGCCCAAAGAATGACTTGGAAAGAAAACAAATGGAAGACATCCCTTATGCATCAGCAGTAGGGAGTCTTATGTATGCTCCAGTTTGTACGCGTCCGGCCATTGCGTATGTAGTTGGCATGCTTGGCAGATATTTAAATAATCTAGGCATGGATCACTGGAAAGCAGCAAAGCGCGTTATGCGATACTTGCAAAGGACAAAAGATTATATGCTCACATATAGGAGATCTGAACATTTGGAGATCGTTGGATATTCAGACTCTGATTTTGCTGGTTGCCTTGATAGTAGGAGATGCACTTCTGGTTATGTTTTCATGTTAGCTGGAGGAGCTATATCTTGGAAAAGTGTCAAACAGAGACTTATAGCTTCATCTACCATGGAAGCTGAATTCATAGCTTGCTATAAGGCATCAAATCAAGCAATATGGTTGTGGAATTTTATCTCGGGGCTTCATATAGTGAGTAACATCGGGAAGACACTAAGGATTTACTGTGATAATAAAGCTGATGAACTGTATGCTAAGAATGACAAGAGTTCGTCAAAATCAAAGCATATTGATATCAAGTTTCTTGTCGTTAAGGAAAGAGTTCGGAATCATCTTATGTCAATTGAGTACATTAGCACAGAACTCATGATTGCGGATCTGCTTACTAAGGGCTTACCACCTAAAGTGTTTAAGGAGCATGTTGCTCGTGCAGGAGTGGTTAGTTCTAATGAAGTATTTTGTTAGTGGGAGTTGTGCTACTCATATTATGGATTATTAATTTGACATTTTTGGTGATCACTTTCAGTTTATTGATGATTCTGAAATAAAGTTGCGTATTTTTCAAATTGTGGTTATACATAAGTTTTGAAAATATGCATGATACAGAAACTCTATTGAGTTATAAAGTTGGACCAGTTGGAAATAGGCATGGTAAAGGATCACATTGCATGCGTTTTCCATACTACATATCCGTACTTGATCTATGTTGTTGAATGCATAGGTATTTTGTGACCATGGATAGGTCCTGTCACGATAAATATGGCAAATGCCGCCATGATCCTATATTTTTGTTTTCAATGGACCAGATTGTTTTGAGATGACACTCATAAATTTCGACAACAAAAGTTTGAGCTCCTAAAGTTTACAATGTCTAATATCAGGATGACTTATGTGGCCCAAGTGGGAGATTGTTAGCAATTTTCTGTTGGTGGGCCTACATAGATTATAAAATTAAGCATTGTATGTTGTCGAATAAGGCTTGAGTGATGTCGGTATTACCCATAAGGTTGTGATCTTTAATTAATGTGACCCGGGTAATGGACACGTCTCTATTAGCACGTATTTGGGTCATATCACGTGCGTTAAGTGGTACGGGCTTATTTTATATGTAGAGACCAATTAAAAGGTCCAATATGGTTCTATCTATTATGATAGGCTATGATGGAACCAGGGCTTATAAATAGGTGGTCAATGTCCCCACTCCAACCCTAGCCTCTTTTCTCATACCATCCCATCGTGTGTGAGATTAAGGTCAAGATCAAGAGAAGGGTTTTGGAGGCGGAAGACTGTTTACACCCATTTTTGACCAAAAAGCAAGAAATAAGTTTACGGGTTGAACGACGACCTCGAATGCGAGGCCTTAGCCTCGAAAATCCGCACGGCCAACTGCCCACGAATTAAGGCCGGTTCACCAAGAATAATAGGCCTACAAAGTAGGCCCAAATCAGTTAAAGGCCCGAAGCTGGGCTTGTATGTAACAAGGCCTACGGACCAGGCCCAAAGAATGCCATGGTTTTCTCATTGAGTTAAAAGGCTCAGAAGGCTTACAATGGCTCAAAAGCCCATGAAGCACGGGCCCAATTGGTGCTCAGGCCCACCATTTTAATCAGCTCCGTTCAGGACCTAGGGCAAGCAGCTCAAAGGCCTCAAAACTGCTCACAAGCAGCTCAAAGGTCTGGAATCTTCTTACTGAAAGCAGGTCTGGGTAAGCTGCTCACAAGCAGCTCAAGGTCTGAGCTCGTGGGACCCCGCTTTTTAGTGTGATACAGAGCTAGCAACAAGTGGCACACATGCAGCCCATGAATATAATCCTTCAAACCTCAGCAAGCTGCTCACAAGCAGCTCTCCCAGACCTGCCTGAATTGTGGGTCTCAAGAGGAATCAAGCCCAAGGAGTTTAGGGGCCCATAAGAGATGGGAGGTCCAATGAGATGATAGGAATGTTGGTCTTCAGCAGTGGTGGGCCCGGAGGAAATACATTCAAGCAACAGCTTGAGTGTGGAAGCAGCTCAAAGGCCTGGAATTTCAGGGGGCCGACATTCTTTTTGTTGAAAGAGGAGAAGATTCTCAGGCCTTTGCCTGTCTCTTGGAGTGAAATGCACGTTTTGTTCAGAGAGGAGCTCCTCATTGGTCCATTTTGAAGCTGCTCAAGCCCAAACCTCTGCTGAAAGGCCACTTGGCAGCCATGTATTGAAGGATTTTGAAGCAGCTCAAGGCCTGTGGCTCCTATAATTTCCAGTTGTGGAGGCCTTGGCAAAGGTCCACGACCTCAAGAGCTTACAGCTTATGCAACCCCATTTCCTTTCCTTTCAAGCATTCCTTGTATTCATTTCTTAATATTTCAGGTTTTACCTCTTTTCTTGTATCCAAAACTTCATTAAACCGTTAATGGAGTCCGTTTGATCCTCGTTTACAGCATTATCTTTCTTTCCATTGTTCTAGCAACGAGTAGAAAATATTTTAAGTCCTTAGCCCGACAAGGCACCCAACGAACCATTACGAGGCCTTACCCTTTAGGCCAAGCACAATCACTCGATAGAAGTCAGGTTTTGAGGCACGAAGGCCTTGAAAGCACTTCGGACAGACTTGTCCTGGCACGCCCTCGCATTCCAAGCCAAGTTCGGTTTCAACACTTTTAGTGGAGAAACATTTGGCACGCCCGGTGGGACCTCTTATCGTTAAAGGGTGATCATGGCGAAGAAAGACAAAGGCGCTTCAGCTTCTGATCCTACGGAAGACCCGAGCGTCCAACAACCAACTTATGATAATCTAGGCAGAGGCATTGATCAGCCTCTCCTCAGCGCCCAAGACCTGAACGAGTCTATGGGTAGTGTAAGGAATTATATGCTGGAGACCAACCGCGAAATGTCACAAGAAATTTCTCAAAATGTTGGTTCAGCAATGACAGAAATTCGAGAGTCAAACTTGCACCTTGCGGCCTCTATGGGGTCGCTTACAACCAACCTAAATGCGGTGTCTGCATCCGTGGGTGACTTGGTGGCTATGATGAAGGAAGAAAGGAAGGCGAAAGGCCTTGCTGACCTTCCCCCATATACGCCACCGATGCCTCATTTCGGGGTTTTCAATGGTTTCTCCGGACGTCCCCCTCAAGGGAGTTACGCATCACCTCAACCACTTGGATTCCAGGCCTCTAGTTCGAGTGGGGTCCCGGCCCATGATGGGGTGCACCATCAGCCCCAAGACCCAACAGGCCAGAATACATCAAGGCCTGTTGAGAATTTGGACAGGCGTTTCATGATGGGAGGAAACCCCACCCCACGTCCTCTCTTTGGGAACCAAGGTGGTGGGCCTCTGATGTAGAGTATGTGGAGGCCCAATTCCATGATCAGTTGGACCGAGCCAAGCCTCGAAAGTCCAAACGGTGTTTAGTTTCAGATTACCCGAATTGGTTAAATTCGGGCGAGCTCGGAATAGGCCCAAACTTGGTGGGCTGACTTATTTTCGCGCTCCGGTCCATACTCATCAACCTTAAAGGTTGATGATGAACGGTGTTTTTAGGCCTAATTCCTTCGTTTAGGCTTTCAATTGCGTTATTTTGCCGTTTTAGGAAAGATTTGATTCGTTAATAACTCTTAGTCTGTATTTCCTTTAAAGTTGATTCTTTTTGGGAAAGTTTTGTTTTTCTTTCCCGTTTTCAATTTTAGGAAAAGCCCCAAATTATGGGACTTTTTATTTTCCAAGTTTATTTTTAGGGTTTCTAGGGTTTTGCCTATATATAGGTTTGTAACTTAGGGTTTATGCAGCTTTTTGATTAATAATATTGCAGAGAATTTCTCTTTCATTCTTGTGCGCAAGAATTGCTCGTTGCGACGGGTTGATTATCTCGTTTGGATTAGTACGCTAACTAATCTCTCGTGAATTCCGCTGCGTCAGCCTCCCCCAATGGCAGGAGGCCATGTTCCCTACATGACGTCCAACACAGGCTTCATGCAAGATGCTCGGGGGGCATGGCAAGGCCAGCAGCCAGCCAGAGAAGGGCACGTTAGGCCGCCACCTCAGGAGCAGGCAAGGCCTCGTCCCCTTGAGCAGATTCCCGGCAGGGACCAGCTCATAGCGTTACTTCAGGAGCAGTTAGGCCCAGAGTTTAGGCCAGTGGGGAGGCCTATGTATACTAAACCACACTCGGACGAGGTTGATCAACTGCATTTCCCTAAAGGCTTCCGAGTCCCGGAGTTCCATACCTTTTCTGGTGAAAACGCCAAAGAGTCGACTGTGGAGCACGTGGCTCGATTCCAAGTCCAATGTGGAGAGGCCGGAACTAAGGACGAGTGGAGGTTACAGTTGTTTCCTAACTCCTTAATAGCCACTGCTTTTACATGGTACATCAATCTGCCTCCCAACTCTATCCAGACCTGGCGACAAATGGAGGAGGCGTTCCACCAACAGTTCTATAGGGTAGAGCCGGAAGTCACAATGGCAGACCTTTTCAGGCCTGTGCCAATTGCCAGACGAGGGGGTGGAGACGTACCTGGCCAGGTTCAAGAAGGCCAGGTTTAAGTGCAGGGTCTCCCTGCCCGAAAGGGAATATGTGCGCTTGGCATTAAATGGCCTGTGCTTTGAGTTGAAGAAGAAGTTCTATGAGGCGGAATTTAGAGATCTCTTCGAGTTATCAACCAAGGCAGCAAGATACGAGCGCATTTTGAGGCAAGAACAGGACCGTATGGCTGCCTCGAATGGAACTTATTATAGAGACCCTAATTACGAGGTAGCCACAATTGAACCCAAATACGAGGCAGAAGTGGCTGTTGCGGAACTGATTAATAAGAAGCCTTATTTCTTAAAGGCCGGCAGGTTGGAAAAGGCAGACTTTGCATCGTCTTCGGGCAAGTCAAACCGGGTTTATACGTTCGACATCACCAAGGCTGAGGCAATATTTGACCAGCTCATGGCTGATAAGCTGGTAAAGCTTCATCCAGGCCTCGTTAAAAACCTCATCTTTTTGTTATAAACCTCGTTCTTTTATAACAAAAAGAACGAGGTTTTCCTACTGCTTGTTAAAGATCTTGAATCTTCCCCTAACTTTTCCCTCGTTCTTTTATATATATATATAGAGAGAGAGAGAGAGAGAACGAGATTATATATGCAAAGAGGAGGAGAAAGCCTACATCAAGCAATACGTATTTTCCTTTGATAACTAGTGGGACCCCGGGCACCCCCTTCTGTCTGCCTCAGTGCGATAGTTCCTTTGATAAATTGAGCCTGAAATATTCGAGTAGGAAGGCGGGGCTCAGATTCTTAGTTAGTTTATATATTAGAAAATATGATTCGAAGAACGGGTCTTCTACTTGCCGTCGGGTCCATCCAAAATTGTCTAATCATGATTTGTAAGCAGTATGAGGGTTTCTGTGTTGAACTAGATTGTAATATGCTTTTAGAGCTGTGCATTGTACTTTTTCTCGTCTGTTCTATAATTAGGTATTATATTCTTATTTAGCTGCTACAGTGGAGTGTTGTGACTATGCAAAATGTTGAAGGCAATTAATTTCAAGACCAGGGATGAAGTTTATGTTATCTTCTCATAGTAAATAATGGGAAAATATAGATTTTACTGCGAATCAATAATCTGAAGCCATCCATATAGAGATGAGTCTAGAACCCTTTTCCCCTATGATTGAAAATAGTTTCTCGTAGATTTCAGATAAATATCCGTTTTCATTCCTACGCCAATGTCCTCATATTCCCAAATTCTTGCAAGAAAAAAGTTCTAGGAATCACTTCCGATTCTGAGTCATGTGTTCTGTTTCAGGATGCTATTCTTCTGAGTTAAGGTGGTAATTTCAAAAGAATGGGTAAAATTGACTGTAACATTAAAGATAGCAGATGCTTATGCTGGGAGAATGGTACTTAGTTCTCGTCTAGTGCCCACTAACAACTGTTCTAAGGAAAATAATGACAATGATATAGAATGGAGTTGTCTAGTAACTTAAACAAAACAGTAAAAGCAAAGGTTTAATTCTAACAAGAAAACGAGAGGGAAGAACGTCTTAAGCTATGCATATTCGAGCTCAGTGGGCATCCTATTGTCCGCCAGACAAACATTTAGAATTGTTTAATTGAGTACTTTATAACTGTATCAAAGTTAAGTTCTAACAAACTACTATTACATTATTCGGGTACTAATCTTCTACGTTGATTGTGCATCA